>SNQJ01S0065406.1:28962-40464 GCA_010110895.2 Picea sitchensis | reverse complement strand
AAAAAAAACAGAAATCAAAAATTAAAAATTTACAATTCAAACATGCGAAACAATACAAAATTCAAAAATTGTAATTAAAATAAAATTGAGATACGTACCAAAAGAGTTAAGTGTCATCCTGCAACATACTATTTCCCACAAAATATAATGTAAGCATATTTTCCACCAAATATAATTTAGACATCTGTAAAAATAAAAAACATAATAAAAAAACAAATAACACATATTAACATATATATTGTAACTAAATATTAAATAAACAATTAGTAATAATAACATAACCAACCACAACTAAACAGATTTAAGATCTAGTTACTTTCCAATTAAGAGTACATGATTTAAACAATTTGTAAATCTTATCTAAAATCTTAAAAAAATTTAAAAAGAAAAATTATGTTCTTAGTAAAAAAAAAACTTGAATTAGAGTTATATAATAATATGAAAATACATATAGAAATGTGTTTAAAAAAAGATCACAAATCTTTATATTAAGTCATTCTTCCAAAGAAATACTTATCTCCTTGTGGATAAAGTCTCAAATCCTTCAGGTGAAATTCTCCTTGTGGATAAGGTCCCAAATTCTTCAGGTGAAATTCTCCATGTAGATAAGATCCCAAATCCTTCAGGTGAAATTCTCAACCCAAGTGATGTTATTGTGTTCTTGGTAAAAAAAATTATGAGTTAGAGTTAGATAATAATCTGAAATAAATATAGAACTATGTATGAAGGAAATTCACAAATCTCCATATTAAGTCATTCTTCTAAAGAAATAATTATCTCCTTGTGGATAAAATCCAAAATCCTTCAGGAAATTCTCCTTGTAGATAAAGTCCCAAATCCTTCTGTAATTCTCATCCCAGTTGTTGTTATTTGATCATATTTACACAACAATAAAATATTAATCTCCTCAGCCGTTAAATACTTCTCTTCTTCTTTTGCAATGGTCATATAGTCAAATTCTACGATTCCCTTTCAAACTAAAGGACTCATAAATCTACATATTAAGTAATTCTTCCAAAAAACTACTTATTATCTAAAACAGTTCACAAATCTCCATTTTAAAAACCAGTCTTCCGAAAAATACTTATCTTCTCTTTCTTCGGTGGAATAGATGTTCTCATATAATCTTGCATGTACATGAAGAAAACACAAATCTGCACATGTATATTAAGTCATTCTTCAAAAACTATTTAAATCAGATGTATTCATATTAAATACAATGAAATGCTCTTTGAAATTATATGAGCTAGCTCATATATACAATATGTGTGAGCTTATTTGTAAATCGAATTGAATGTTGGTTTTTTTGATTAGTAACCAATTTTGTTAAGAGTTGACAATACCCTAGCAAGAAGGAATTCACTTCTTTGTATGTAGAAAATAAAAAGTTGTCCATACTACGCCATTCTTGGACAAGAAAGCAAGGAATGCAATCGAGGAAAATTTAGAAACTTTCTCTTTTCTGATGTGGGATAGAATCTGTTCTCAAATATTCAAACATATTCAAGTTCAAAATTAAGTCTTCATCATGATCTAAACTTAAATAAGTTTGAATTTAAACCATTTAAGATAACGAAAAACTTATATAGGGGTTCTATATATTTCAACATAATTGATCAAAGCGTTCAATAGGAAAGGCTAAACTAAAAATTTGAGAAAACAAAAATTTGATAAAAGTCAAGAACATACATTTATGAATTATCCTGAATGGACACATCCTTCCCTAATCTAGGCGTTTCCTCAATCCCAATATCTCTTCTGAGCACACTCTCAGGTACTCTCTTATCCACATTATCCTATATAACACATTTCAAATTTGAAAATTTAAAAAATTATATTTAAATGATTATAACACATTAATTTAAATGATTTTAAGACATTAAATGATACGTGTGAACTCCCACCCTCTTCAAACTCTCCCAATGAGAATTGAAACAAGCCAATTCAAGCAGTAGGAGATGGAATAGAGATTTGTGAAAAACACAACTAAGAACTAAATCTAGTATTCAACGTGTTCACAATTATACAAAATTATAAATGTTATTGATCTCTTATTCAAAAGAGTGGAGATTGAACAACTATTAGAAAAAACATACCTGATTCAATCCATCCAAATTCAAACTGGTCGAATCAAGTTCCCTATCGACTGGAGATTCATTTAACATATCTCCAAACTACAATTAATGGAAAGAAGAACTCGATTATTTCTATAGAGACAAGGATATCTAAATCTATAACTAGAAGTAAACTATCATAAAATGCGTCAAAAGTTTCCTAAATAGAACACATATCAATCTGCGGTTCGGGTCGTCATTCTGAATGACCTTCTTCCAATCATCCCGAAAAAATATTTCATACTCCAAAACTTCTTCTGCTAACACTCCTTCTAAGTCCACATCTATTTTATCAACAAATGTGGCTCGGGAATTGGCTTTCTAAGTCCACATCTGTTTTATCAACAAATGTGGCTCGAAAATTGGCTTATGCTCGCTGACGCTTCATGCTAGCATCAACACCATAAAAAATAGCTTCCAAATTTTCCCTGATTGCAGTCCTAGCCTCTTTTCCAACATCTGATATATCCTGGAACTCTGAAAGTGATGCAAATACCCTTGTTGGGATAGGTACTAAAGGTTGTGGAGGCCTTGGAAATGCCACACTTCGATATGCCCCTTTGCGATCATATGTACGTCCTTTACCAATCCCATAATATTTGGATGGTAGACTAGTATAATCAGGATGCATGTGCAAGAAAAACTCTGCAAAAAAATGTCTTGCAAAATAGTGTGGAATCTCATCATTCCACGACAATTTCTCATATGCCACCAAAAATCTGTTATATAGATGTCCGACAAAGTGAGGGTACTTAAAATATTGCACCTTCAACATATTCTGCTTTGGGCCCTCTTTGAAATTGAACATGGAAATGACATCTTCTTTTGAAACTCTATTTTTTACTGTCTACCATTTATCAGGACCCATCACCTCTGACTTTTGCCGCCTCATTAGATCAACAAAACTATCTGTGGTTGGCCCCATCTTCTGATATGCATCCATAAAGTTTTCCAGTGAATGAAAAATAATTTGCAAACTTTGTTTTCTCTTCCGAGGGAGTTTCAAGACCACCAAATCATTTTCCAACCTCTTTTTAACACTTGAGCATCATTGCTTCAGTATTCCCTTCCCAGGGAAGTTCATTGCCAAAATCTGAAGGATAGGTGGACATTGGTGTGTAATCTTCTGTTTCTTCATAACGCGACCTCCTAAATCCACCTTCACCCTCTGCAACGACATTTCAATCTGCATGACAACCACTCTCATTGTCGACCCTTTCTCTAAATTGATTTCCTACACACACATTTGAAAGTAACTTCAATATTTAACCTCAAATAAATTTAAATAAAAAAAAATTCAACAAAAATAAACAAAATTTAAGAAACTTACTAGAAATATTCTTTTGTCCAGAGCTATTCCCTACATTCTAAGGTGTAGGAGTATTGATGAGAAACCTATCTAAGAAGTTTACATCCATAACACTGGTTTGATCAGGTTCTGCAGTTGATCTATTTACAGACTTGTTTGAAAATCTCCTCTAACGAGATTGTTGTTGCTCACTCAGAGTCTCAGTTGAAGAAGGAGTTCTTGTTATTCATTCTCGATAATGCTTAGAGAATTTGTGAGGAATTTTTGGATAATATCGTGTTGACATCACTCCTCAATATCTATCCACAATGGAAAGTTTATCAATAAAAATCTAGAGATGTACACAAGTTCAAGCAATTGAAAACGCAGAGATAAATAAAAGTTTAAAACAATCAAGCCGCATAGGTACTTGATCATTAGAAGGTGCAGAGACTAGACATTCATCCATGAATCAATCAACTCAAATATAAGTAAGGGGTCCATAGACAGCATGGAAAATTATTAACCTTCACTCACCATCCATGCACAGAAAAGCAGGGCATTTGAATCTATAGGTCTTTAAACACTGAAATGACGACCGTCAATTCGACTCCTGGCCGACTGCTCGCGCACAAACTGATGATTAAAGGGATAAACGAGATAAACGATGGAAGATAAAACCACAAAATTTTCATAATAATCAGTAAATCCCACAAATAGAAGTCATTGAAATGAGAAGTTGGGTTCATCAAGGAATTGTCATTCCACTCAGAGGTTTATCATTCACAATCCACATCAAAGAAGAAGATGCAAATACTAAACATTCAACCATGAATCAATCAACTAAAATATAAGTAAGCGATAGACAACATGACAAATTCTTATCCTTCAATCATCTTCCTTGCACAGAAAAGCACGGCATTTGAATCTATAGGTCTTTAAACACCGAAGTGACTATCGTCGATTCGGCTCTTGAACGACTCCTTAGGTACGTACTGATGACTGAAGGGATAAGTGACAGAAGATAAAACCACAATATTTTCATAATAATCAATAAAACTTACACATAGAAGTCATTGAAATTAGAAGATGGTTTTGCCAAGGGACTTTCATTCAACTCAGAGGTTTATCATTCACAATACACAACAAAGAAGAAGATGCAAAGACTAAACATTCAGCCATGAATCAATCAACTAAAATATAAGTAAAAGATAGACATCAGGGCAAATTCTTATCCTTCACTCATCATCCATGCACAGAAAAGAATCACATTTGAATCTATAGGTCTTTAAACACCGAAGTGACGACCGTCGATTCGGATCTTGGCCGACTGCTCAGGCAAGGAATGATGACTAAAGGGATAAGGGACAGAATATAAAACCACAATCTTTTCATAATAATCAATAAAACCCACACAAAGAAGTCATTGAAATCAAAAGTTGGGTTCGCCAAGGGAAATCAATTCAGAAAAATAACAAGCAAGCGGATTCATTAAAATTTACCTATGGTTGGATCCACTAAAAAAACGTATTAGAACATTTCTTTAAGATTCCTTAAAATTTCTCTATGGTTGGATCCACAAAGACTGCATATAATGGAATGCATTAGAATCCCCAAAACAAAGAGTTTAATCTTCATAACCTCACACACCCATGTTTTAATCACAATGAGGTGAAGGTATTTCATGGACATGGATTGTATGCCATTGCTTTAAACTTCCCATTAGTATTGTTTAAATGTCATTGATTTTTTATACTAATTCCTTTATTGTCATGTTAAATGGGATGGGATTGAGGGATGTTTGTATTCCTAATATAAATTAATATGAGGTGGAGGAGATGTAATTTTTTGGATAATGTTATATTATATAACATATGAACTCTGCAAATGCTATATTATATATTGAGATCACTTGAAAGATTTAAGGACAAATTGTTGGATAGTTGTGGATATAGTTGAAGTAAATGCATAACCGTGAAATATTGTATGGTCACCTAAAATTACATAAAGGGACCTAATTTTACTATAAACTAAGGGATTTCCACTAAAGGATACATAAAGGGACCTAATTTTACTATAAACTAATGGATTTCCACTAAAATATTTCCACTAAGATATTTATACCTAATTGTTACATAAAGGAACCATATTTCCACTAAGGGATTTCTTAACTATAAATTCCCTAACTCCCTTGCTTGATATAGTTTTGAGTTTATTTGTTGTTTATTATTAAACCAAACATCATATCCCTCCATGTCCAAATCCTATTTTCACCTTGAAGACAATTGTAAATCGTATGAATTTTGGCTCTAGAAAAAAAAAACTCTTCATATTAGATAGTTGTGGATATGGTTGAACTAAATACATAACTATGAAATACTTTATATGGTCACCTAAAGTTACATAAAGGGACCTAATTGTGCACTATAAACTAAGGGATTTCTACATTGAGTGGATAACTACCCTAAAATAACTCAATAGCATGTGCATATTCTTCGAACATGGTTCAATCCACTAAGACCACATTTATATTCATAACCTCACACACCCACTAATAACATGAGAAATCTTTAGTAACTGGTGCACAACAACTTGTTATGCCTAACTTGTTATGCCTTAAATCTTGGCACATATGAAATCTTGCTTTACTAAGTGGTGCACTCTTGTGTGGTCACAGATTGGATAATGTTATATTCTCTGCAAATGTTATATTATATAGTTGGATCACTTGAGAGATTTAACGAAAAATTGTTGAATAGTTGTGGATATGGTTGAACTAAATACATAACTGTGAAATATTTTATGGTCACCTAAAGTTACATAAAAGGACCTAATTGTGTACTATAAACTAAAAGATTTAATTTCTTTTTATTTTAAAATTAGGGTTTAGATTACTTGTAAGACCAAAATAAAGAAAAAAAAGAAGATAAAGGAAATTAGGTTTTAAATTGCTTGTATGACCAACTAAAAAAGAACAAAATGGAAATAAAAGAGGCTAGGGTTTAGATTGCTTGTATGACTTACTTAAAGAGCACAAAATGGACTAGTGGAAAGAGCCAAAAATGAGAAATTTTATCAATTCTATACATCTAAATTGTTTCATATCCAATAATGTATACACAAAATGGAAATAAAGGAGGCTAGAGTTTAGATTGTTGGAACGTCCCATTTAATGTTTTATTACCGAGTGGTTATGATTGCCTTTATAAAAACATTTGGCTTCAGATCAAGTTAGGGTGATTCCGGAACTGGTTATTAATCCTCTTTAATTGGCTTTAGATATTGAGGTGAGGGTCTAGGGTGCTTCTATAAATCTTGCGGTTAGGGTTTAGGGTACTTCTAAAACCTCGAGGTTAGGGTTTAGGGTACTTCCAAAAATCAGGTTAGGGTGTAGGGTGCTTCTAAAACATGAGATATGGAGGTTAGGGTTAATGGTGCTCTTAAAACCCGGTGAAAGAGCACAAGGAGGAGACAACCGGGTGAATGAAAAGTCAAATATTGTATGCCTATATCTCCTCTCCAGACTCAGTGATTTGCCTTCTCAGTCGAGAAGGGACCTATTGAACAGCGTGAGAAGTGGTTTGCCTTCTCAGTCGAGAAGGGATCTATTGAACAGCGTGAAAAAGTGTTACGGTTGCCAATGTAATGTTGACCTGCATCGCATACTCAAAGGCACTATAGGAGCCTATTTGTAACACGGAATTGAATGGCTCCACGACGCCAATGTCTCGGGCATCCAAAGAAACCATTATCAATCTCACTGCTAAGGTAGCTTTTAGTAGTTCGGCTTTTCTGCTTCTTCACTTGGAGTCCGGCATTCTTTCCGATAGAGTACTTCAAATATGAAATCTGTAGAGTATTTGAATCACCTAAAATTTCCTGAATGAAATGTTCGATTTTTTGCAGCAGATAAAGATTTAGCATTGAAGTTATCCGGAGCATACAGGCAGTGCAAGCCGTTCGCGACGTCGAGCATATATCTGAAAGGGACGCGTCAGTGTTCCCTGTAGTCGGACGATGAAACACCAGAAATAACAAAGAGTTATTGTTCCGGTCGTGGGAGCTCGACTTCGACTCCCACAGCGAGCTCTTCCAGCAGTAGCAAAGCGGCTGCAGGGACGCCAATGTTCGAATCTCCGGCGGGTCGCTTCAACAACATCGTCTTTGAAGAAGAAGAACCCAGGAAGTGGATTGTGGATATGATAAGCCATTTTAGTTCCTAACCATAGCTATATGTGAGTGCGTGCATAAAAGTTGATGGACTTTTTCAATGCAATCCATGTTTTAAGAGACCCATTCACATTATGAAAAATATAGTCTAGCTCATTTAAAACTTCTTATTTACTCAAACATGTTTGATAATGAAGGATATGGGATTCGATTTAATGTGGAGAAATATGGATGCGAAGATGCACAATAGACATAACACTATGTATAAACAAAAAATTAATTAATATGCATCCTATGAAAAATTACACACACCACAACACACCCAACATAAATAATGATAGAGCCTACACATAGGACATTGATTTGAACTCTTTATTTTGTATATTACAAAAAATATTTGAGTACATTACAATTTATTATTATTAGTATCACAAAATAGAACTAAAAATAATTAAATGTGAAAAAACATGCATGATAATGTCAATGTGAGGGATGCTCTTATATATGATTCTCATGGTTGAAAAATTATGAGCATCATGTTTAAAAGATAGGTGAATATGATGTAGGTGAAGAATTGATATCATACTTTCCCCATCTTTGTTTTTATTGGAAAATTTTGAGTATCATGTTTAAAAGATAGGTGAATATGATGTAGCTGAAAAATTGATATCATACTCTCCCCATCTTTGCTGCTAACATCCTCAAGGTTTCCTTTAATTTATTGACCCAACACTACTTTGCAAGTAACCCACTCCAGTGTTTCTTCCAATCCTTTCAAATTTGTCCATAATGTTGGATTACCTCCTCCTTTACCCCAATGGTGCTTACTACCTTACACAACTCCAACTCAATTGTGGTTATTTCTTCTAATCCCCCCCTTAGGAATATTCCCAATAACTGGTGCATGGACTATAGAAGTATGTCATTCTCCTCTTCAAATTTGATACTAGTTGTTTCCTTCATGACCATAACCTAGATGTTCTCTACTACATTTCCTACAAGAATAAAAAAAAAATCAATATGGGAATGACAAGCTTCCATCACTTCTTCGAAAATGATGTTGCTGAAGCACCAATGCTCCACTCTTCATTTTATTTATTCCACTACTTGATAGGTTCTTTGTACTCCATTTCCTTCACATATGTCAAGACTCCACTCAAAATCACTTTTCTAATCTTCTCCATGTCTTCATTCAAAAACATCAATTAAATCTCATTCCGTACTTTCCAAATGGTAAGTGTATTCTCTCATCAATGATAACCCTCCTATCAAAGTGCCATGAAATTCCTAATAGTATATTATAGGCATCCATGGAAAAGAAAAATAACATATAATGCTATAATTATATAGGCTAATATTAAAATTATCCAATAAATATTCTCTTGTCTATATGCCCCTCTTATAACCATGACATGCTATATGAATTTGGATGAAGTGTATACTTCAAATATAATTTCTAATTTCTCTTAGTAGACATCAAATATTTTGAATTTTCATAATCAAATAAAAAATTACAACATTTACCTCATATATTACATTTCACTATGAACATCGTCTTCCTATTCTAGTTTTCTATTAATCTATTTCTCACGCTTTGCAAGAATATTTTCCTCGATCAAATTTCCCCACAACTATAATCCCAATTCAATCAATTCACTTGCTACTAATGTGGGTTATACTTCAATAATATGAGTTCTCCCCTAATATTTCCATCCTTCGATTATCTTATACACTAAAATGTTGCATGGTCATGTTTTCCACATCTTAAGCTAATTCCTTGAAATTTTCTTCCTCTACATCCACCTCTTGAAGACCCACCACCTCTATTGGAATCATATATTCTTAACTAATCCATAGTACTAGAACTTCTTTCACCTTCCTAAAATTTATTTTCTCTATGCTTGTAACTTCCAAATCATTAACACCTTTTGGTATTATTGTTTTTTTTTTTTAACTTTCTCCTCAATTCTCAAGGTTATTTGATAAGTGGATGCCTAGTAAATGGAAATTCAAAACATTAAAATATTATTTAATATCATAACTTAGACTTTTCACATACATACCAATGGATTCGGTATGACCAAATTTTCCCCGAACCTTATAGAATGTTTATAAAATTCCTCTATTTAGTCCTTCACTAAAATATTGAATTGCTTCAGATTATACAATCTTCTAAATAAATTGCAAGCATAAAACATAGGCAAAAGATTACTTTTAACTATGACACCATAGTATTATAGGCTTTAATATTCTCTTTACTTTCTCTATTTAACGTTGCAAATTAACCCACCATAGAGGATCATGAATCCTCAATTTTATACAGGAAAAACTAACCCTCATAGGATTTCTAATTTTCTCAAATTCAAATAAATTTTCCACTTCTACCATCCAATTTATAAATTCCTTATGATATAAACTTTTAGAATAGACATAAGTATCAATTTTAGGCTTACCTCTAATAACATTTATTGATCTAATCATTCTCTATTCAATTGTCACATTCTTTTCTAGTTCTTCTCTTGTAATTTCTAATTCCACTTCATCATCACTTCCATTCTTCCCATTGTTGTCCTCACCATCACTTCAAGTGCATCCATGTATTCTACACCATTTGACATATTGTCTATTTCATGACCTCTTTCTCTTTGTTCCATCACTGTAATCATGTCCTGAGATATCCTCGTATGAGCTCCCCACTTCAAAAACATTTATTGATTACTAAATCTTAGACCAAGGTATCTTAAGAGCCCTGTGTGGTGGTTTGAGGAAGCAATACTATCCTTGGAATTCTAGAACCTTCATTCAGTTTCTAAGGCCCATATTTCCTCTTTTGACCATGTAAATGGATTCAGGTAACTTAGATGGTGCTAAAAACATCCAAGTGGTACCAATGTCCTTCTTAGAGTCCAAGAATACCATTGAGAGGGAATGTGTGGTGATTTGAGGTGTTGTTAATGTCTTTATATACCAAAAAGCATCATATAAGGATTGATATTTAATTTTTCTCTCTTTACCATGTCCATGGCTTTGAGACCCATACTTATTGCTGAAAACATCTATTGGAAACCATATATAACTTCAATGGCCAAGGATTCCCTCAAAAGGTCCTATGTGGTTCTTTGAGAATAATTACTTCCATGGATTATCACAAGGATCATTTAAGATTTAAGGCCTATGTTTACTCCAACCCTTTCTATGAATCTAGATCCCAATGTTGTCCATATCCCTAGTTAGAGCCCAATCATAACCTTGGGAGGTGTGACACGTTGATTCAAGGATTCAATATTTTCCCTTAAGACCTAGAATCCTAATTTAGGAATTAATCCTTTATTTTCCTCTGTCGACCATGTCTTGGGTCTTGAGACCCACACTCAGTGATCAAAACATCAAAATGGGGCCTATATACACCCTCGAGGCCGAGGATACTCTCGGGAGGTCTTGTGTGGTATTTCAAGGAATCATTTGTTTATTTGGATGATTATACACCTCATTTATGGATTAATACTCAATTTTATTCACTTAACAATATCTATTTTATTCACTTAACAATATATAGTAACTCATGACCCATATATAGTGCGGTCTTGTGTGGTATTTCAAGGAATCACTTGTTTATTTGGATGATTATACACCACATTTATGGATTAATACTTAATTTTCTTCACTTAGCCATATCTACTATTCCATTACCCATACATAGTTCTCAAAACATCGAAATTCAAACCTTACCAATACTTGGAGGTCGATGATATAATAAAGAAGGCATGGAGGTGATAGCTAGAGATCTTTCATACAGTCATGTAGGTGTGTTAAGGTCTTAACCCGCACATAGGTAGATTAATGTATTCGGATGTAATAAAGGTCAATATTAATAAGACCTTTCAATAAAATAGAATAAGGCGGATGTAAGAAGACCTAATAGAAGCTTCC
>SNQJ01S0065406.1:0-16873 GCA_010110895.2 Picea sitchensis | reverse complement strand
TTTTTTTTTAAAGAAAAATATCTTATATCAGTGAATATAATATGAATATAATAGATCTCTTCACAAAATTCAATACATCTTGTACAAAACTACACTAATACATATCTAACGAACCATATAGAGCTACTTTATTACCTTTTATAGGCTTTGTGGAATTTCTCAAAAACAATTTTACAGATTTAAAAATATTCATTTATTATTTATTTATTTATATTTTTCAAAGCACTTACTTTATATATTTATAAAATTTCCTATTTTAATTTCCTTAAATTAATTTTTATTTAAATTTATATAAAATATAAATATTAATTAAAAATATATATTTAATTTATTTTATTATTTTTAAATAAAAGAAAATTTTTATTTAAAATTATGTTTTCTTAAAATATTTTTATATGCTACTTTTCTTAATCATTACCATTTTATATTTATTATTTTAGTTGTCTTTTCATCTCTAAAACAAATGAGTAAATCAGATTTATAATTCTTTATTTTTCATCAATAAATTTAAATTGTGAATTTTATTTATTTAATATATGAAATTACATAATTGATATTTAAATCAAATCAAATTAAATAAATTTCATATTATATTTTGGATTAATATTTTGTCCATATCTATTGTTACTATCTATATATATATTAAACACATTTCTATATTGATATAAAAAGTGAAATCACTAATATGTTCAATATGTTGTATTCTAGGTTAATCATCTCTAAATACTCAATAATTCATTTTCGAGAAGAAAACATTATGTATAATAAATATGGTTTAATGTTAATTTTCAATAATTAATTTTTCTTTAATATAATTATTTATTACTTCTCAAGATCAACATTATCTATAAAAATACTTGTAAACTATTTGAAAATATACTTCTTTATCATAAAAACTCCTACATGACTACCCAATAGAAAGTCACATTCCTTAAATTTATTGGATTTTTTTATTTTATGTAGTAATGCATTCCTACCAATGCCTTCTTGATAAGCCATTTTAATTCCTAACCATAGCCATATGTGAGTGAGTGCATAAAAGTCGATGGACCTTTTCAATGCAATCCATGTTTTAAGACACCCATTCACATTATGAAAAATATCGTCAAGCTCAGTTAGAACTTCTTATTTAGCCAAACATGTTGGATAATGAAGGATAGAGGCTTAAATTTAATGTGAAGAAATATGGATGAAAAGATGCACACTATACATAACACTATGTATAGACAAAAAATTAATTAATATGCATTCTATGAAAAATTACACACACCACAACACACTCAACATAAATAATCATAGAGCCTACACATAGGATATTGATTTTAACTCTTTATTTTGTATATTACAAGAAATATTTGAGTAAATTACAATTTATTATTATTATTATCACAAAATAGAACTAAAAATAATCAAATGTAAAAAAACATGCATGATAATATCAATGTGAGGGATGCTCTTACATATGATTCCCATGGTTAGAAAATTCCGAGCATCATGGTTAAAAGATAGGTGAATATGATGTAGGTGAAGAATTGATATCATACTCTTCCCATCTTTGTCGCTAACATCCTCAACTTTTCCTTCAATTTATTGACCCAACACTACTTTGCACATAACCCACTCCAGTGTTTATTCCAATCCTTTCAAATTCGTCCATAATTTTGGATTACCTCCTCCTTTACCCCAATGATGCTTACTACCTTACACAACTCCAACTCAATTGTGGTTATTTCTTCTAATCCTCCCTCTTAAGAATATTCCCAATGACTGGTGCATGGACTATAGAAGTATGCCATTCGCCTCTTCAAATTTCATACTAGTTCTTTCCTTCATGACCACAACCTCGATGTTCTCTACTAAATTTCCTATAAGAATAAAAAAAATCATTATTGGAATGAAAAGCTTCCATCCTCTCCTTCAAAAATGATGTTGATGAAGCACCAATGCTCCACTCTTCATTTTATTTAATCCACTACTTGATAGGTTCTTTCTACTCCATTTCCTTCACATATGTCAAGACTCCACTCAAAATCACTTTTCTAGCCTTCTCCATGTCTTCATTAAAAAGACATCAATTAAATCTCATTCCGTACTTTCCAAATGGTAAGTGTATTCTCTCATCATGCATAACCCTCCTATCAAAGTGCCATGGAATTCTCAATAGTAGATTATAGGCATCCATGGGAAATAAAAATAACACATAATGATATAATTATGTACACGCTAATATTAAAATTATTTAAGATATATTCTCTCATGGTGTCTATATGCCCCTCTTATAAACATGACATGCTATATGAATTTGGATGAAGTGTATACTTCAAATATAATTTCTGATCAAATTTAATAGACACCAAAGCCTTTGAGTTTCCATAATCAAATAAAAAATTACATCATTTACCTCATATATTGCATTTCACTATGAAGATCGTCTTCCTATTCTAGTTCTCTATTACTCTATTTCTCAGGCTTTGCAAGAATATTTTCCTCCATCAAATTTCCCCAGAACTCTAACCCCAATTCAATCAATTCACTTGCTACTAATGTGGGTTATACTTAAATAATATGAGTTCTCCCCTAGTATTTCCATCCTTTGTTTGGAGGTTTTATACACTAAAATGTTGCATGGTCATGTTTTCCACATCTGAAGCTAATTCCTTGTAATTTTCTTCCTCTACATCCACCTCTTGAAGACCCACCACCTCTATTGGAATCATATATTCTTAACTAATCCATAGTACTAGAACTTCTTTCACCTTCCTAAAATTTCTTTTCTCTATGCTTAACACTTCCAAATCATTAACACCTTTTGGTATTAATGTTTTTTTTTTTAATTTCTCCTGAATTCTCAAGGCTATTTGATAAGTCGATGCCTAGTAAATGAAATTTCAAAAAATTAAAATATTATTTAATATCATAACTTAGAGCTTTCACATACATACCAATGGATTCTGTATCAACCAAATTTTCCCCAAACGTTATTGAATGTCTATAAAATTCCTCTATTTAGTCCTTCACTAAAATATTGAATTGCTTCATATTCTAAAATCTTCTAAATAGATTGCAAGCATAAAACATAGGCAAAAGATTACTTTCAACTATGACACCATCGTATTTAATATTCTATTTATCAGTACTTTTTCTATTTAACGTTGCAAATTAACCCACCATAGAGGATCATGAATCCTCAATTTTCTATAGGAAAAAGTAACCCTCATAGGATCTCTAATTTTCTCAACCTCAAATAACTTTTCCATTTCTACCATCCAATTTATAAATTCCTTGTGATATAAACTTTTAGAATAGACATAAGTATCAATTTTAGGATTACCTCTAATAAAATTTATTGATCTAATCATTGTCTATTCAACTGCCACATTCTTTTCTAGTTCTTCTCTTGTAATTTCGACTTCCACTTCATCATCACTATAATTATACACAATATGGAAAACAAATTTTCTCTTTCCTGCCCCCATGGCATCCATTCTACCCATTGTTGTCCTCACCATCACTTCAAGTGCATCCATGTATTCTACACCATTTGACATATTGGCTCTTTCATGACCTCTTTCTCTTTGTTCCATCATTGTAATCATGTCCTCAGATATCCTCGTATGAGCTCCCCACCTCAAAAACATTTATTGATTACTAAATCTTAGACCAATGTATCTATGGTCTTCCACACTTTTTTTTTTTTTACTTTGGAATAGAACCGAGGGAAACCCACTAGGAACTTCCCCTCATTTTGAGGATAGTACCCAGGGTAAACCAAATTTGGTAGAAAGTCGAGGCTTTTTCAATAGGTTTCTCATTTAAGAGCTCAACATGTCACTTGCGGGAATTGAACCTCGGTGGTGGGAAAACACCCCTCAGCAGAAACCACTCGGGATAAACCTAATTGACACTATAGATTCAACCTACTCTAATAAAATTTAATGTAGATAAATGTGCACAAGATATGCATAGAAGAAATAACCCCACACAAGTAGTAATTAGATATTAAGAATCCACAAAACAATTACACAACATAAAACACTTAGCATAAAGAATCACAACGTTATGTGACATATTTATTGAATTAATGGGCATTTCTCTTCAGCCTTTTCACATTCATAGAGGCTATAGTCTCTAGATAATATAACCATCAATTCAACAAAATCTAAATCAAGTGAGAGCCAAAAACCCTTTGTTTATTTACAAACTTCATTTGTATGCTTGCGCTCCGTATCTTTTAGCCTCATAACTACCACAACTTTTCAAATTCAAATAAAAATGATTCATATTCCAATCATTGATAAAAATTCACTATGGACAAGAAATAGTGCACTACATTGCATTTTTTTTTAAATTTATTTAAAAAAATATAGAGATAAAAATAAGAAAATGTAACGAAACATACATGATAGCTACACTACTAGGGATACTCATACATTAACATCATGTACATGTTCCTAGATGAAATAAACACATACATTATAAATTACATATAAAAATGAAAATTTCCATAATGCATATAGGGTCTTGGTGTCTAGAAACATGCACACATTCTTTTTTTTCCATGAAAAAAAGCATAATTCTATTCATCCGAAGTGAAACAAGTTACATTATGTAGGTGCCGTAAGCACGACCCAATATTGGGTAGAAATTACCCAAAGGGACACAAAAGCTGGCTAGTAAGACACAAAGTATATATAAATACATAAAGTGGGAGGAAACCCAAAATAGGACGGAAAATTTGGGCCAAGAAGTCTTTCCATAGAATAACCCCAAAAATGCAATCCCAACAAAACCCTGGTGGTCGGATGGACCAGGTCAGAGAGGTATGTAACCCTCAAAATAGTAAACCAAATAAGAGCAAGATCGATGAAAACCTCAACAAAAAAAGGAAATATCAGAAGTTGCATGCCCTCTCAAAGGACCTCAAAGTGACACTACACAAACACTCCATACCCAAGGATAGGACCTCAAATCTATGGAACTAACCCCTGTCAAATGGGTGAGAAAAACATCGAAAAATACCAATATGAGCCCGATATAAGCATACATAAAACCCTGAACAAACCAAAGAGACCAGAGAGAGTAACCGCAAACTGGGAACAAAATAGAGTGGAAGGCCCAAGCACCAAGACAAACCTAGATCTCCACACTCAGTAAGAATGATCTGTGATATGGAGGATGTGAGCATCGAGAGGCACCACCACCCAAAGGAATACCCAATATGGGAAAGTAAAGTGCAATCTGGGCAGTAAAAGCCATGCCCACCATCATATAACCTGATTCATCCAAGAAAAAAATCCATATCCATAGAAGCCAAAGATCAAGAACACATCGTAGAGAAAATAGGCCTCGAGAATAAACCTCAACAAGAAAACATGCCAAGTAAAAGGGTAAAATACGATCCATGGCCACCATTAAGAAGATCATCTCTTCTAGAAAATAGATCTGGATCCACACAAGTATAGGCCTTAGATAAAAAAATCTGAACCGAAAAAAAAACCCGAAGAAAGTTGTCCGAGTAGGAAAAAGAGTCGAGGAGATAGTGGTTTTTAAGCGAAGGATATTGGTGGGAAAACCCCAAGATCAAAGACATAGATCAATCTCCACATGCAGACTCCAGGAAAAACCCAAGCGAGCGGTCTGCGACCAGGGAAACCCTCTCCACAGACCCAAGATATCCATGATTTTCACGATATCTCCAACATGCACACATTCTTAGAAACTAAAAAGCATATTTTAGGGTTACATTATTATTGTTTCATTCCATGAAAACATCACTTCCATATGGTTAATTTCTCTTCTAATTGTAGATTTTATTAAGATATGTCAAGTATACTTCTGTTCCTAAGCAAATTATTAAGTTTCATAGCTATGTATGCATGTTATAATTGTGTTCTCTAATGTAAATGTGAACTTTGTAAGAACATTATTTTGTTAATACCTAACAACATTACTCTTAATTTCATGATTAAATATGATTACTTGTTACTGAGGCTTAAAATCTAAAGTGGCTACTCTACTTAAGCTTTATTTTTTCTTGTTATATTTATTTATGTGTGAGTGTAGTTTAATGATAATCTCTCATGACACCTTATATGCAATGAGAATTTGAAAAAATACTCATCCTAGCCCTTGGGATTGTGACCTAGTGCTCAATATATATATATGGTTCCCATGACCACAATGGGACGTCCTTTGTGGAGGTTCAAAGTGTCATTGTTGTTAATAGATGCTTAAGGGAATCATTTAGGGAATAGGGTAAAAAAATTTACCCTAAGAATGCCAAAGGCCTTCATACTAATATATAGTGCTCAAAAAATCCAAATAGCACCCATATCCTCACTTGGAAGGAAAGGATACCCTCAAGAGATCTGTGTGGTGGTTTGAGGAAACAATACTATCCTTGGATGCCTAGAAGCTTCATTGAGTTCCTAAGGCCCATATTTCCTCTTTTGACCATGTAAAGGGATTCACGTCACTTAAATGGTGCTAAAAACATCCAAGTGGTGCCAATGTCCTTCTTAGAGTCCAAGAATACCATTGAGAGGGAATGTGTGGTGATTTGAGGTGTTGTTAATGTCTTGATATGCCAAAAAGCATCATATAGGGATTGATATTTAATTTTTCTCTCTTTACTATGTCCATGGCCTTGAGACCCATACTTATTGCTGAAAACATCTTTTGGAAACCATATATAACTTCAATGGCCAAGGATTCCCTCAAAAGGTCCTATGTGGTTCTTTGAGAATAATTACGTCCATGGATTATGAGAAGGATCATTTAGAATTTTAGGCCTATGTTTACTCCAACCCTTTCTATGGATCTAGATCCATATTGAGCACTCAAACATTCAAATGTTGTCCATATGCATAGATAGAGCCTAATCATAACCTTGGGAGGTGTGACACATTGATTCAAGGATTCAATACTTTCCCTTAAGGCATGGAATCCTAATTTAGGAATTAATCCTTTATTTTCCTCCGTCGACCATGTCTTGGGTTTTGAGACCCACACTTAGTGATCAAAACATCAAAATGGGGCCTATATACACCCTCGAGGCCAAGGATACACTCGGGAGGTCTTGTGTGGTATTTCAAGGAATCATTTGTTTATTTGGATGATTATACACCTCATTTATGGATTAATACTCAATTTTCTTCACTTAACCATATCTAGTAACTCATGACCCATACATAGTGCGGTCTTGTGTGGTATTTCAAGGAATCACTTGTTTATTTGGATGATTATAAACCTCATTTATGGATTAATACTTAATTTTCTTCACTTAGACATATCTAGTATCTCATGATGCATACATAGTGCTCAAAAAATCGAAATTCAAACCTTACCCATACTTGGAGGTCGATGATATAATAAAGAGGTGATGGAGGTGACAGCTAGAGGTCTTTCATACATTCATGGAGGTGACATGTCAAGGTGATAATAAGGATTTTCAAATATGTGACTCATGAGGGTTTATCACTCCTTTTCATGATAAAAAAGACATAACCCAAAGAAATTAGACCAAGGCCATACTAACTTGGTTTATTTAAATCAAAAATCGAAAAATGACTATAACAAGAAGTCATAAAAACTATAAAAACCTATGACTCAAAAACAAAAACTGAAATAAGTTTTTGACCCCTTCAATTCTATGTGTTAGCACATCTTATGAAATATTCTTGTTGTATGAGTCTTTCCTTGAGTACCTCAACTTATCTTTAACCAAAAATTTCAACCGTGTCACATGTTACTCATACTTGAAGATACCACTTTGATAAGGAAAATTTGTTATGCTTTATCATCAACCTTAATCTCTCCTTGCAATACATTTTTTTATAAAAGATAACAATTTAAAAAATTATGATTAGAGCAAGCATACAACCATAATATACAATTCTCGTAACATATGCACAATTTTTCCCCTTCATGGTTACCATAAATATTCTTCTAAATTCCTATGATTTATGTTATCCATTTCATAAATTTGGGTTATTACATGGAATCCTTTGTCCAATACCTTTCCAATGACTTCTTTCTTGCTCAAAACTCATTTTTGATCAAAACGTTATGGTCATTTGATTATTACCCAAAAACTTCTTATGCTCACCTTATTGTTGAAATATTGTGTAACTGCAAAGAATATTCTTATCCCCTTTTGCGAATTGATCAAAACCCTAATTCTAATATGAAAATTAAGAAGTCATCCCCGAGGCAAATCAAAGTAATTCTAACTACCTAGAAAGAGAAGTCGACCCTACCAGTGAAGAGACACCACCTTTCAACCCTTGCGAGTTTGTATAAGTAAAGGAATCCAATGCCTCATTTGTTCACTAACTCAACTCACTCACATAGTACACAAGCATTAAAGGAAGTTGTAGTTACCAGTTGCCGGAGGAAGGAAGAGAGAGAGGCGTATTGCTTGGGAGAGGATATTCTCTAGTGTTTGGTTTATTGTCTTGGCTTTGGATTGGCTATGGTATAGCATCATGGTAGTTTGTCTCTCGTAAAGGGAGAGTTATTCTAGCACTGTACTTGGTTGTTGAATCGATATTAAAAAAGTTTTGCTAGGTTCTCTTCCCCTTGAAGGTTTCCAAGGATACATGCTTATGTGTCTTGTGATTGTGTTTCTCTCAATGATCCTATCTATGTTATGGTTATCTAGTAAATTGAAAAGAAACCAAATAATAGATTAAACTTTAACATGGTATCAAAGCTAAGCTGAAGAGAACACCTTTCACGGGATAAAGAAAAACGTCATTGTTGTTGTACAATAAAATTAAATATTTTTATTGAAGAAGAATTCCAGCCCAAAAATTATCTAGAAAAGTGCATCCTAGCCCAACGAACACTTTGGCACCTTCAACGTACCTTTTTAGTGGATAGAACTCTCGAAAAGTGAAACCATAGTTTTCACCAGTACCAGATGTACCATAAAACCAGAAGCACGAGAAAACCAGAAGTACCAGAAAACCAGAAAGCTGTAGTCCATAATTTCACAGGTCCACTTTCAAGGGTCATAAATTAGAATTTTCAAAAACTAACTATGCGAGGATACTTGCCTCATTCCAACACATCTTTTGGTGAGTTCAGTTTTCAGATCCAAAAAAAAATATTTTTCTATTATTTGTATAGCCGAGAGGGCTAGGGTTTCTAATGCAAGAAAGAATGGCTACCGGTATGAGGGTAGAAGACACGGTGGAAGGATATGGAAATTTCAAATCTTGGAAGCATAGGTTGCATATGGTTCTAGATGAGAATGATCTCCTAGAACATGTTACAGTGGGTGTACCAGAACCAGAGGAAGAAGAGAAAAAGACCAAGAACAAGAAGAATGAAACAAAAAAGAAAAGAGAATCATGTGAGATTAATTAACGGATTACTTGATCCCTCATATATCTGAACTACAAACAACAAGGAAAATGTATGAAGCACTCAACAAGTTATATGAAAACAAAGACATTAGCCGGAATCTTTCCTTAAGAAATTAGCTTTGTAATATGAAAATGGAAAAACTCAGAATTTGTCTCATCCTATCTTATGAGAGTTTCTCAGAGCAGAGATCAACATGCAACTATTGGAGATGTCATTAGTGAAAAAGAACTTATAACCATAACCCTAAATGGGTTTCCAACATTTTGGATTCCTTTTGTACAAGGAGTGTGTGCAAGAAGCAAGTTACCATGGGATGACAACAAACATGGCCAAGATAAGAACAAATTGTCCCGAGCTCCATAGTGAAACTGGGCGTTGGTCAATTCCTAAAACACCATGAGATGAAAGAGTGTGTCACCTTTGTGACACTAAGAAGGTTGAAGATGAAAATCACTTTCTCTTAGATTGTCGAGTCTATACCCTTATTGGATCTCACTTTCAAAATATTTGTCACACTACCAACCTTCCTAACCTCTTAAGTCAACAAAACTATGACCATCTTGGAAAGATTCTCTTAATTCTTTTGGAGCACAGAAACAAAATTCTAAAGAATCTCAAGTAATCACTTGCCCTCTTAAATTTCAATAGACCAATTCGATCTTAGTAGACGTTAATCATCATCGTCATCATATTAAATTTTCCTTTTCTTAAAGTTTTATAGTTGGAAAGAAATACCAATTTAATATTTGTAATTATTCATATTAATTGTGTATCATATATTATATTATTTTAGATTTAAGAATTTATATTTAAGATTTTTTTATATTTTAGAGTTTATTTTCCAAATATTTTTAACTATATATATTAATTTTTTAAAGTTTCACTAAAGTTTTACTATTGGAAAGAAAGATATTTTCTAAATATGTTTAATTACACATTAATGGTCCATCATATATGTTTAATTTTAGATTGAGATTGCTTGTACGACATCTAAAGAGAACAAAATTGACTAAGTAAAGAGCACAAAATTAAGATAAAGAAGGATAGGGTTTACATTGCTTGTACATCTCCTACTAAAAGAACAAAAAATGGACCGTGTAAAAGAGGGGGAAAAAAGGAAGAATATATTTTATTAATTAAATAGATATAGGTTTAGGGTTTAGAGCACTTATGAGATGCCCTTAAATAACGGTCCCTTCGCGGAGCATGGAGTTTTAAGGTTTTAAGATGGAAAAAGAATGTGTTTTAAATCTTTTTAATTGTGAATATTAATTGTTCATTATATATGGAATAATTTTAGATTAAAAAATTAAAATTTAAGTAATTAAATTAGATTTTAGAGTTTATCTTTTAAACAGTTTTAATTATATATATTATATTTTATAAGTTTTATTATTAAAAATTAAAATATCTTTAATTACACATTAATTGTCCATCACTTATGGTTCAAATTTAAATTTAAAAATAAGAGTTGAAATTTTTTTATTTTAAAATTAAGGTTTAGATTGCTTGGTTCAAATTTAAATTTAAAAATAAGAGTTGAAATTTTTTTATTTTAAAGTTAGGGTTTAGATTGTTTGTAGGACAAAATTAAAGAGAAAAAAAAAGATAAAGGAAATCAGGTTTTAAATTAAGGGTTAAAAAAGAACAAAATGGAAATAGAAGAGCTTAAGGTTTAGATTGCTTGTATGACTTGCTTAGAGAGCACAAAATGGACATGGTAAAATAATGGAAAGAGCCAAAAAGAGAAATTTTATTAATTCCATAGATCTAAATTGTTTCATATCCAATAATGTATACACAAAATGGAAATAAAAGAGCCTAGGGTTTAGATTGTTGGAATGGAAATAAAAGAGCCTAGGGTTTAGATTGTTGGAACATCTCATTTAAAGATTTATAACAGAGTGATTATGACTGCCTTTATAGAAACATTTGTCTTCAGATCAAGTTAGGGTGATTGGCGGACTGTTTATTAATTGGTTTTAGATCTTGAGGTTAGGGTTTAGGGTGCTTCTAAAAATCAGGTTAGGGATTAGGGTGCTTCTAAAACCTTGAGGTTAGGATTTAGGGTGCTTCTAAAACCTGAGATATGGAGGTTAGGGTCAATGGTGCTCTTAAGACTCGGTGAAAGAGCACATGGAGGAGGTTAGGGTTTAGGGTGCTTCTAAAAATCTTGAGGTTAGGGTTTAGGGTGCTTCTAAAACATGAGATATGGAGGTTAGGGTTAATGGTGCTCTTAAGACCCGGTGAAAGGGCACAAGGAGGAGACAACGGGTTGAAATTCGAATGAAAAGTCAAATATTGTATGCCTATATCTCCTCTCCAGACTCAGTGATTCGCCTTCTCAGTCGAGAAGGGATCTATTGAACAGCGTGAGAAGTGGTTAGCCTTCTCAGTCGAGAAGGGATCTATTGAACAGCGTGAAACAGTCTTACGGTTGCCAAAGTAATGTTGACCTGCATCGCATGCTCGAAGGCACTAGAGGAGCCTATTTGTAACACGGAATTGAATGGCTCCACGACGCCAATGTCTCGGGCATCCAAAGAAACTATTAACAATCTCACTGCTAAGGTAGCTTTTAGTAGTTCGGCTTTTCTGCTTCTTCAATTGGAGTCCGGCGTTCTTTCCGATAGAGTATTTCAAATATGAAATTTGTAATCTCACTGCTAAGGTAGCTTTTAGTAGTTCGGCTTTTCTGCTTCTTCACTTGGAGTCCGGCATTCAAATATGAAATCTGTAATCTCACTGCTAAGGTAGCTTTTAGTAGTTCGGTTTTTGTTCTTCTTTCACTTGGAATCCGGCATTCAAATATCAAATCTGTAAAGTATTTGAATCACCTAAAATTTCCTTAATGAAATGTTCGATTTTTTGGAGCAGATAAAAGATTTATCATTAAGGTTATCCGGAGCATACAGGCAGTGCAAGCCGTTCGCGACGTCGAGCATATATCTGAAAGGGACGCCTCAGCGTTCCCTGGAGTCGGACGATGAAACGCCAGAAATAACAAAGAGTTATTGTTCCGGTTGTGGGAGCTCGACTTCGACGTCCACATCGAGCTTTTTCAGCAGTAGCAAAGCGGCTGCAGGGACGCCAATGTTCGAATCTCCGGCGGGTCGCTTCAACAACATCGTCTTTGTAGAAGAAGAAGAACCCATGGAGTGGATTGTGGAGGTCGAGACGGGGGTCCTCATCACTTTAGTTTCGTTACCGAAATGCAAAAGCCACCTTAAACAAGTCAACTTCAGGTAAAATACTATTCCTAGGTCGATGTGAATATATATATATTTTTTTTGTTGCATTTAACCTATTTTAGATATTTGTGTTGAAGCAAGAAGATATTTGACAAATGGCATGCACAGCGGTGGTGGATTGAAAACTACGACAAAATCGTAGAGCTCTTCAACGTCCACAGAATGAACCGAGAGGCGTTATTTCTACTAACAAAATCAGGAGGCGAAGAGGAGGTAATAAACCCTTAGTTGTGTCAACTTAAACCTAACTGTCTCAGACATTTGAATATGTAACACTTTCTCACCCATTTTCTGTTATCGTTGTTGCAGAGGTGCGCCTGGGAAGCGACTCGGAACAGTCTCGTGATGCCGCCCCGGAATCATTTGTCTCTCACGGACAGAAACTTTACGATTTAATATTTTTGGAAAGTACTTAGCTTTTGATATATTATTAGCTTTTCAGTGTTTGCGTTTTCACTTCATTTATGTCTGGTTCAAGGGGTTATGATATAATTTATTAATGTATTGTTTACAGTTTTATTGATATGATTATATAATTTATTAATGCATTGTTCACATTTATATTGATATGATTATGTTTGTTCACATCTTTATCCATAGATTGTTATGAATGTATCGTTTACAATTTTATCTATATGATTATGTTTAGTGGAAAGGTGGGATAGTATTGAAAAATGAAATTTATAAAGTTTGTGTAGAGTAAGATTATGAAAAAGGTTTTAAAATAATTTTTTTTNTTGTGTCTCTCTGGTGGGATTGAGATTGTGGGAATGAAAGGCTTTCATCAACACTAAATCAAACGCCTAAAGACTTACTGCCGGTAAGATGAAAACCTTTCTGCCTTCACCAATAGCAATTTAGTTGTTGTGCCATTATATATATTGTTATACTAATATAAAATTTTATAATATGTAAAATAAAAATAAAACTTCATATTACCACAATCTTATATATAGATTTTATAATATGTAAAATAAAATAAAAAACTCCAAATTACCCAAACCCTAACTGATTTTGAATATGTAAACACTTAACCTGACATTTATCACATCATCAATAACAACAACAAACAAAACATAATAACTCAAATTGAGACGTTGACTTTTAAGTGGAATCGTTAAGCACTAGCAACAAAATATGTGCCGCACATCATATCATAATCCCATAATATAAACATATTAGGGGTATTACTTAAATTAAACCTATCATATTATAGGTTGATGTATTTAATTACTTAAATTAATCATATCTGTATTTTTCCTAGCACGAATAAGGTTTTTCCTTGTAACAATGTTTGTTACGATTTCATTGATAGTTGTTTTAATGTTTTAAACGAACAATAACCTCAATGTTGAAAGCTAATTGACGACCAAATATACTTTTCTTTGCTAGCGTTAATATTTTCATGCATTTCAGATCCCTTTCAGATCCCAGACAATAGAATAAATCAGTAAGTAGTGTAACGAGGTGCACAGATTAAACAGACTCATTATGAAAAATTACAAATGGGAATAACAACTACAATACAACAAAACAAAATGAAAACAAAAAACAAAAAATTGAACTACAGAAAATTAGGGCTTGTGGCCGTTTGGGCTTAGGGTAGAGTTCATGGCTAGCTATTTTAGTTCTTTAAATGGACAAATATAAACTTGCAAATTTAAACAAAAGGGCTTTAAGCACTCAACGTTCTCACATTAAAACAACATCCAAAATGTTCGAATTAAAAGGCACGGATAATTAAATATATGAGAAATAAATCTAAGTTGATAACCTGCATGTTCAAATTTGGATTGAATTGTATTGTTCCAGAAGGATTTCCAAACCGTTTAGGTAGAAAATGAGAATTTAATAAAACAGAAAACCTAAACCTTAACAAGCCACAAATCCAAATTGGAGACACAGTGAAATCAAATCTTCTAATTTGGAGAAGACAACATTCCAAAATTAATATTACAGTACATGCTTTATTTATACAAAACAGAATGCATATTGCCTGAAAATATTGAAGTAACTGTAAAGCTTATCTATTATTATAAATCATAAGCTAAAGCCATGATAATCTTTTCATGTAAGAAAGCTAAATGCATGATAATTTTCTCATGCATTGAAGTTCAGAGCATTATGATAATCTCTGAAGGTGAAAATGGAACATTATGAAAAATTACAATTGCTAATTAGACTTCATATCTCACAAATAGAATAGATCTGTTAATAGTGTAACTTGGTACCCAGATTTTGTTTTGAATAGATCTTTCGTAGTGTAACCAGGTGCCTAGATACATTTTCTTTGAATCCAAAGCTCCACGAACTATAGAAAAACAAAAATTAAAATAGTATGGAAGATAATAATAATTAGAAAAAATGCGAAACTTAATTCAAACAATAGAAAAACAAAAATTCAAACTACACAAGATAAGGACTCCAGCGTAGGTGCAGGCTCATGGAAGAGTTCAGGGCTAATTATTTTAACTATGGGTAGACCACACGCCACGAAACCACACAAGCTTCATGAAACCTCTGAACTTTCAAACTCATGCCAAGCGTGGCATCTCCCTTAATTGAAACGACGACCATGGAATGCTTCACATTCCTATTAGGTCACACGCTGCATGAAACCTGTGAAATTTGAAACTCATGCAAAGGGTGGCCAATCCACGTGGCCACAAGTGGCCACTCACTAAACCGATAAAATACGAACTTTCATTCCCACAATCTCAAAGCCTACCACGTAGATGTAAAAATAAGCAACTCAGGTGTTTTATACATATGAATTTTTGTTAATTAAGTAAATGTGGCAATCACTAGTAATGGTAGTAAAATATTAATCATATTAAGTAAATGTAAAAACGTAAACAAGAAAATGTAAGCATTAAAAATTGTAAGAAAGTTATGAACATGAAATCTCATCCATAAATTTAGGTGGACCACTAAGAATATGTCACCATCTTCAATTACGAACCATACCATTAGTTTTTATAATTAAAAGATCATTAATTGTGCCTTCACTAATAACTATTTAAATTTTATAATATGTAAAATAAAAATAAAACTCCATATTACCACAATCTTGTGTATAGATTTTATAATATATAAAATAAAATAAAATAACTCCAAATTATCCCAACCCCAACCCTAATTGATTTTGAATATGTGAACACTTGACATGACATTTATAACATCATCAATAATAACAACAAACAAAATATAATAACTCAAATTTAGACGTTGACTTTTCCGTGGAATCGTTAAGCACTAGCAACAAAATACTAGCAACAAAATATGTGCCGCAGATCATATGATAATCCCGTAATATAAACCTATTAGGGTATTACTTAAATTAAACCTATCATATTCTAAATTGATGTATTTAATTACTTAAATTAATCATATCTATATTTTTCCTAGCACGAATAAGGTTTTTCCTCGTAACAATGTTTCCATTGATAGTTGTTTTAGTGTTTTAAACGAACAATTATAAACTACACAGATTTATACACAAAGGCTTTAAGTAAACCGTTAACCTCAACTTTGAAAGCTAATTGACTCCCAAATATACTTTTCTTTGTTGGCGTTAAAAAAAATCTCGAATGTTCAAGTTAGGGGACCCATAAGGAGATCCATGATAATATTTTCATGCATTTTAGATCCGAGACAATAGAATAAATCAGTAAGTAGTGTAACGAGGTGCACAGATTAAACAGACTCATTATGAAAAATTATAAACAAAAAATATAATTACAGAAGATTAGGGCTTGGGGCCATGCAGGCTTAGGCTTAGGGTAGAGTTCAAGGCTAGATATTTTAGTTCTTTAAATGGACAAATATAAACTTGCAGATTTAAACAAAAGGGCTTTAAGCCCTCAACTTTATCACATTAAAACAACATTCGGAATGTTCGAATTAAAAGGCACGGATAATTAAATATATGAGAAATAAACCTAAGTTGATAACCTGCATGTCTAAATTTGGATTGAATTGCATTGTTCTAGAAGGATTTTCAGATTGGTTAGGTAGAAAGTGAGAATTTAATAAAACAAAAAACCTAAACCTTAACAAGCCACAAATCCAAATTGGAGACACACCGAAATCAAATCTTCTAATTTGGAGAAGACAACATTCCAAAATTAATATTACAGTACATTCTTTATTTATACAAAACATAATGTATATTGGCTATTGGCTGACAATATTGAAGTAATTGTAAAGCTTATCTATTATTATAAATCATAAGCTAAATCCATGATAAT
>SNQJ01S0065405.1:40474-79312 GCA_010110895.2 Picea sitchensis | reverse complement strand
CAACTTCGTGCAGTCACCCTTATGTGTGAAGTTGAGAGATTATGTCAACTAAATTAGTTGTATGGCTAATAAATCATATCTATATTAAGCCAAAACTTAATATATTTATATTGATTGAATAATAGAATACAAATATTTTTTTTCTGTGCAATGTTTTTCTAAGTTGGTATCACAATTGGTCTGCAATTAATGCCCTCACATGAGGGCCCAAGAAAATGAAAAAAAATTGTGAGATAAATTTATTGTAGAAATAGGTTAGCATAGGAGAGTAACTATTTGTTGTCAACTATTATTTATTGTGTTCAAGTTTCCCTTTGTTTTTTCTACTGAACTTGTAGACTGGAGTCATGAGTTGATACCCATGTGAGAACTTAAATCGATGTCTCGATAAGCTATCATGTTAAGAGTATCATTGTTGTTGACAGGGAGTTGTATTGTGCCATCCAACGCAAACATATGACATAGAATCTTGAGAACAATATACATTCCTTAAGCATAAAACTGATGTTGTCCAAGATCCATTCCTTGTGCATAGAATCACACTCCAAGATCAGGAGGCCTTATTGTTTAATTATTTTCTCTTGTTGTGCACGCCAAGGTGAAGTTACCAATGGAGTCCGCATCCATTTTTTGTATATTTTTTCAATTAGGTTTACTGCATGGAGTTTAAATAATTCAGATTTGTGTGTGGTTCTCTAGTTCAAGAAGCACATTGAGGATTAAAACATGACTAGATTGCAACGTAAGATTTTAGTTGTTTTATTTGGTGTGCAGAGTATAAAATATTTGAGGAGCTTATATTCTTGTGATATTTTAATGAAGAACCTCTCATATTTTTTAGAATAGGGTAACATGACCGAAGTGTTTGTAATTCTTAATGAATACAATGATCTATGTATGTCAAAAAGAAAAATGCTATTAGGTTGTGACTATAGTTTGTGTACTTGTGATATGAAATAGGTCATGTTGTATCACTGAATTTTGGATACATTCAGTGTCTAGACTACATTATGGATACATTCAGTATCTAGATTGCTTTCCTATATAATTGGCAAAGACAATGAGCTATGCATTTCAGTAGATGGAAGTATGTCAATAGAATGATTCAAAATCTAGACTTCTTTTCTGAATAATACACTGAACTATGTATTTGGAAGATAGAATCATATAGAATTGTGAGTCATTACAAATGAAAAATTGATGGTCAGAAACAATTATATCTTCAATGAATCAAGTGGTAGCTCGAATGAATGATTGTGTGAAAGAGCGTAGTCTATGAGATTTCAGAAGTGAATAGAGATATCAATAAATACTAAAACAAAAAAAGATGACAAAGATCGGAGATCAAAGACAAATAATCGTTAAGGAAGGGTGTTGGAGTAATTAATTCCTACTTGTCTTGTGCTTAAGATTTGATATTCCTCATGATAGAATGTACTAGTTATTGTAATCTCTACCTGAAATGTTTGGGTAGGAGTTTGTGAGATGTTTGGGTAGGAGTTTGTTATATCTACATCCTATTTATGTGTGAAGTTGAAATATTATCTCAACTAAATAGATTGGATGACTAANACTATGTATTTGGAAGATAGAATCATATAGAATTGTGAGTCATTACAAATGAAAAATTGATGGTCAGAAACAATTATATCTTCAATGAATCAAGTGGTAGCTCGAATGAATGATTGTGTGAAAGAGCGTAGTCTATGAGATTTCAGAAGTGAATAGAGATATCAATAAATACTAAAACAAAAAAAGATGACAAAGATCGGAGATCAAAGACAAATAATCGTTAAGGAAGGGTGTTGGAGTAATTAATTCCTACTTGTCTTGTGCTTAAGATTTGATATTCCTCATGATAGAATGTACTAGTTATTGTAATCTCTACCTGAAATGTTTGGGTAGGAGTTTGTGAGATGTTTGGGTAGGAGTTTGTTATATCTACATCCTATTTATGTGTGAAGTTGAAATATTATCTCAACTAAATAGATTGGATGACTAAGATGGTCTATCTATCTTAAGCGAAAGATTAATATATTTATATTGATTAAATAATAAAATACTAATAATTTTTTTAATGTTTCTCTAAATCTTTAATGCCCAGTAAATAATGCTCCAACCTCAAAGTGTTATTTAATGTGTGCTACATTTGGATGGCTCTCTTCACTTAATAATAAACACATTGAACATGGTGAATAATCAATTAAAATTTTACTGTAAAACTTCTAACTTTTTTTATGAACATTTAATTCATAAATAGTGAACTTGAACCAAAATGACATATAAGATATAATATAAAAAAAATAGATACAAATGACAAATTGATTTTGGCATTCAAGTTTGCACATGTTAATTTTAAATATAAATACACTGACACAAGTTATCAAACTAAGTGTTCAAGTGTTCACTCTGTGATAAGTACTAGTAGAATCCGAAGATAGATAGACATTTATAAATGCTTTAATTTTTATAATATTTAATATTTTGAAGTCTTTTTTTAATACAAACGTATTGTCAAATACAAATAGAAAGTAGATTACAGACAACAAAATCAATATCACTGAATCTCATTACTATGCCCGGTATGGCAAGCTCCAATAAAAATGCCCTTAAATCGATGATATTGAAAGAAAGAAAAATGTTTCTGCTTCAATTAATTCCAACAAAACAACGTCCACTATATATTTATTATTTTCTAAACTTGTACCATTGTGTTCTACTTTCGAAATATTTGTAAGGAAACAAGTTTGGCCCTGATTTTTTTCAACCTAAACAAAGGAACAAGACTAGTTTTCAAGGCAGCTAGGTGGAAAAATAGACCAAAAATCCATTCCCAAGGCATTGACACATACTGACTTTCCTGTATTTGCAGTCCTTGAAGTTATCTTAAAGGTGTTGTCCCAACAGCGTTAATATGGATCTAAGCTAAATGAATATATACTAATTTATTATTAAATAAATGTATGTTAAATGTGAATATGTGAATGAACAAATTAACGTTGAAATTACTAACTTCCAACCTATCTGGATGACACAATTATCTATTTGGGAATTCTGAACTCTTTGTATATGAATACCATCAGTGTTTGGGCTTTCTTTAGGAGCTTGTATCTGCAGCCCGCTAAATTTGATCTAAGAAGAGTCCACCACTACGAGATGCATCTGTTGGCTATTGACAAAGTGAAAATTTCTTATCAAAAAATTTGAACATCCAGTAATATACATTGCCTGTAAGACCAAACCAAAATCCAAACCCACTCCATGAGCACAACCTCCTCCAGCTAAAATTTATATAAAACTAAAAAAACTATGTATAACATTGCGTCGTTCTTCAAGCAAATAAACAAGGTGATCAAGTTAAGCTTGCAGGCTGGAAACAAACTGGCGGAGCCACATCCAAGCAACCTTGCACACATGAACATTTCTGGAGATTAATATAAATTGAAGCACCCAATCTGTGGTCTATACTACTATATTGTTTTTTAATGGTAAATTGGTAATTCGTTAGCGGAGTCAGGGAAAGACTGTGGATGATGATTTTCAAGAGGCTTGAGGTGGAGTCTGGTGTGTGGATATTCAATGGCAGAAGAGATCAAGTAATATAATAGCGACATATGGCAGGAGATTGCGATAGGATTTCCAATGACGGTTGAGATTGAGGATTTTGTCTCGGATTTACAATGCATAGGGAAACTGTATGCAGTGTAGTGAAAAAATACTGTGCACCACAAAATTTGTCGTTGAATACTCATGACTTATAGCACAATAGAAAAACTACTGGGTTTACTGTGTGTTGTGATAAAACACTTTAATGAATGATTTATAGATGTAGAAATAACACAGTTTTAAGCTTAGCAATAAACTCATAAATAGAGTAAAACTTATAAACTTCGATGTTGTGTGCTAATAAAAAATAAGATAATTGTGACGAGCTTCAGCTCCAACAACCTCTACTAACTTTACAAACACATATCTTTTTCTCTTAGACATCTTCGACTCAACTATTGTTGTTATTTTCTTCTTCACGACTCTATTCTCTCTACCTCTCTGCATCTACTATATTATATCTCGACTAAAGACTCGAACTATAAATATGAAACTGAGACTTCCTGTAAAAGTAAGACTGACTCAACATTAAAGACAACAATAAATTCAACTGACTCTTCATCTACTTAACTGGACTAGAGAAAGATAAAGATTGGATCCATTAATTAACTCTATTACTTGTTGACTGATAGAAATTGATCTTACGTAAACGTGCGACTTTGAATTTGCAGACTGAATGAAAGTCTCACTGACTGAATGACTGACAAATTGGTGGAGACGTGAAGCTCACCGACTTGTAATTACTATTTCCAACACTCCCCCTTAATTATAAGTAGGTGGGATTACAAAAAAATACTTCAAAAATTGAGTTGACATTTTACTGTCACTCATTTGTTACTACACAGACTCCCAGACTACTACGTAGATGTTGAAATGCATCCCTTCTGCGACTTATTATTTTGACCTACAAAACTCTAAACAAATTTATTTGTTATTCACTAATTCTCAGATAAAATGATACCTTGTATCAATGTGTTTGGTTTTCTTTTGAAACACATAATTCTTTGACAACATGATGGCTAAATTATTGTCACAAAATATTGTAGTTGGTTCCCATTGTTCCTGCAACAAATAGTTTAACATCCTTCTCATATAAACTGCTTGACAAGTTGCGCTTGTAGCTAGGACGTACTCTGCTTCTGCTGAAGAATGAGTCACTATGGATTGATTCCTTGATGCCCATGATACCATACCTCTTTCAGAATGAAATGTATACCAACAAGTCAGTGTATCCAATAAGTATGAAATCTTCTCAAGTAGAATACAAAATGCCAAAATATTTTGTTCCATTCAAATATCTCAAAATTATATTTCCTTCTTTCCAATGTGATTCTTTTGGAGTTTCCATGAACCTGGAAATAAAGATCACTCCATACATAATAGTAGGCCTTGTTTCTGATAGATACATAGATTGCCTACTAGTCTTTTAAACAATGTGGGATCCACCTTGGACCATTTATATTCCTTGCTTAATTTCAATCCTATTATGATAGGTGTTGTGGATGATTTGGAATTTATCATATTGAATCTTTTCAAGATTTCATGTTCATACTTAAATTGTGAGATAAGTATACCATATTTGGACTGGTGAACTTCAATACCCAAATAATATCTCATAAGCCCTAAATCAGTCATTTCAAATTCATTCTTCATAACTAACTTAAATTCTTCTATGCCAAAATCACATGTAAATATTAAATCATCTACATATAAGAAAACAATCAACATATTACCTTGTTGATTTTCTTTGATGTACAATGATGGCTCACATTCACTTCTCTGAAATCCATTCTGTGTGAGATAAGAATCTATGCGACTGTACCAAGATCTGGGAGCTTTCTTTAACCCATACAATGTTTTCTTCAATCGGTACACTTTGTTTTCTTGTCCTGGAAGTTCATATCCATGTGATTGTTCCACATATACTTCTTCTTCTAAATGTTCATTCAAAAATGTTGACTTTACATTCATTCGATAAACTAACCAGTTGTTCTGCGCGACAATGGATAACACGGTTCTTACTATGTTGATGCATGCAATAGGGGAAAATGTTTCATTGAAATCAATTCCAGTTTGTTGTGTAAATTCTCTTGCAACTAGTCATTCCTTGTGCTTCTGTAGATTTCCATCTGCATCTTGCTTTGTCTTTTAAATCCACTTGACACTTATTACATCCTTGACATCTAGTACATCTACTAATTCCCATGTCTAATTTCTCTCTCTGCATCTGATTTCTTCATCCATGGCTTGAGCTCATACATCATCTTTGACTGCTTCTTCAAAAGTTAATGGATTGTCTATTTGTGAGAACAGAGCAAAAACTGGAAAAAAAAATTGTTGTGTCCTCATTATAGACGTCACGTAGACTTCTTGTCTTCCTTGGTAACAAACTTGCAAAAGGTGGATCTCGAGATGTAGAACTACTTGGACTGCTTGTTGGTATTTGTTTCACTCTAGGTGTAGACTGCGCACTTGCAGAACTTACTGGAGTAGTTTGTGTCGCACATTTCATCGCTCTTGTAGAAGGAACTGTGCATTTTCCTATCATTGGTGCTTGAAACATATCTTCTTTAGTGTCATCATGATCCATTGCATCAATAATTCTGACTATCTTTTCTATGCTTCCATCCCATGCTTCATTCTCCACAAATTGAACATCGCGGACATTTATGACTTTCCTTACGACAGGGTCATATAGCTTGTATCCTTTTGTTTCTTCAGAATACCCAACAAATATACATTTATGTCCTTTGTTCTCCAACTTCTTTATCAAATCACCTAGAACATGTGCATATGCAACACAACCAAAAACTTTTAAGTGTGCCACATTATGCTTCATACCTGTCAAGGCTTCTTGAAGAACTTTGTTCTTCACACTCTTTGTCAAACATGTGTTCATGATGTATACTACAGTTGCTACTGCTTCAACGCAATACTCATTTGACAAATGCTTGGCTACCAACATACTGCGCACCATTTCCATTGTGGTTCTGTTCTTACTCTCTGCGACAACATTCTGCTATGGTGTATACCACGCGGTAAATTGCTTGTAGATGCCATGATCTTTACAAAAGTTATGAAACTATATTGAAATGCATTATCCTCCTCTATTATTTCTTAGACAGTTGATGTAATAGCCACTTTGTTTCTCCACAAGAGATTTAAACTATTGAAAACAACCCAAAGCATCAGATTTGTGCTTTGGGAAATAAATCCATGTCTTTCTTGAGAAATAATCAATAAATGTTAGAAAATATATATTCCTCCCTATAGATGGAGTTTGCATTGGACCACAAATTTATGAATGCACTATTTCCAGTGGATTTTTTCCTATGTAAGACTCTCCAACTGGAAATGACTCTCTATGTTGATTTCCAAAAATACATCCTTCAAATATTATTTCTAGTTTTCTAATCAATGGAAAACCTTTTACCATATCCTTTGTGTATAGCAGCTTCATACCTCCAAAGCTTAAATGTCTAAATATGAAATTCCATAACCAAGAATCATCCTATACTTCAGATTGGAATGTTGCTTGTATATTTGTGCCACTTTCTCCTTTCTTGATACTCTGCGCACTATTTTCTTCATTGAAATTGCACACACTTTGTATTGTAAATGAAGTGTTTGACTGCACATATTTTTCTTTAACAACAACTAGTGTTGTATTCCTGATGACTCTATGTTTTGCCTATTTTTATGATGCCAAATTCCTTTTTTCATATGGAATTAATACACTCTATGCTTGTATTTAGCTCTTTTTAAAGGTATTATCAGGTTTTGTGCATCAATTCTCTATGGAACAACATGAGGTATGTGTAATCGTTGTTTTGTGATGATTTTATGCTAATTTATCTTCAATTGAGTGATTACAATTTCTTAAGATTTCTCGTTTTCTTGCAACAAGCCAAAAGCATGATCCATTCCTCCGTCTAGTCCTCCATGTGACGTTGTTCCAGGAAGTGAACTTCAAGCTCAATTTGTGAGAGGAAGAAGTTGAATCAGGAAAATATGGCACATGGGTTTTGTGCCTAATATGCCTAATTAGGTCCCACATGTGTCTTTTCCTAAAATTGTGGACCAAATGATAGAAGTTTGTGGTCCTCAATCTGACCCTCCAACCCTTGATCCGATACTCCATATGGAACTCGGAGCATAGTGGAGTTGGCAGTTAGCATATCGACGAATTTCTCTGGGAGAATCGAAGACATGGATTTTGTTCCCACTCACACCCTCCATCTATGAAACTCAACACATTCAGACTTGGGTAGTTGTAGCAGCTACTATTTTGAGTGCACAAGGCTGTTGGACAAGATGCTTTCTGTTGATGGAATTTAATGTATTTATGTTTTTAGAGAGTGTCGACCCTTCCATTGGTCGACCTCTTAGCTATGTAAAAACTCTATAAATACTGGCTTGTCTATGCCACCATAACAATATTTTTGTACACACAACCATCATATTGATTTTCTCTATAAAAACTTAGTTTTTGATATTAATACTAATTCTATGCTAATTCTGTGACTATGTTTTACATTTGACTAGTGCCACGACTGTCTGGGTAGCTTGTTCATATCGTTGTATATTTATATTTTCGCATTTTAGTTTCATCACTTGTTAATTTTGAATTACTTGTTAAAATTGTTTGGCTGTGTATATCTTTTACATAACTTGCAGATTGCTCCCTGGAATTATATGTGTATTATTGTGTATATTTCTTTATCTAATTTGCAGGTTACTAGCTGAAATGTATTATTGTGTATATTTATTTATCTTTTCATGCAGGTTGTGTTTTATTAATTGATATATGTTCGTTCATATTTATCTCATTATACAATCATATCTTTCTTTCCCTGTTTCATGAACTATAGATTACTTCACAACTTGGTTATTTAGGCAATATCTATATCAACTACATCTACTTTATTATATTGTGAATTTTGATTACGTCTTGTAGATTTAGATTTACATAAATGGTTAACTTTAGTTCCAGCACTAGAGTGATAGGATAAGAGTTGATTTCAAATCTTTTTGTACAAAGTTTATATACCATGTTAATTCTGAGTCATTGTGAATTTTTGAAGAGGTACTTTAAGAATAGAGTCCACTATAAAGAATTGTTTTTTAACGGTAGTTTTATTTATGAGTTCACTACCTATGAACATAGGTTGTTTTTAAAGAAAAATAGTTTTCTTTATGAGTTCACTGCCCATGAACATAGGTTGTATTTAAAGAAAGATAGCTTGTTATTATTCAAGATTTGATTACTTAGAATAATGAGCTCGGCATTCATAGTTGTAGATTACTCTGTAAATTTAAAGTAAATCTCTTTATTATTTGAGTTTATTGGCATTAGATTATATTAGGCTATACTAGGATAGATTAGAGCTCTAGACCTACACATATAGTGTTATCACCTCAAAGGTTACGAGCCCTGGATTGGCAATTTAATGTCGAAATAGATAGCCTATATTTTACTCGACAATTCCACTTCTTGGCTGGCTTTAATGTCAATGAGAATGTTATGTTACTTATCATCTGAATTCTTGTAATAAGTTGATTGCTTGGATATCTGTCCACAATCACACATGTTTATCTTCCATATAAATCATGTATTCTTTTTGTAACAACTTTCCTATGTTCATGAGATTATGCTTCAGACCAGAAACATAATATACATCAAACACAAGTTTTTGTTCTCCTTGTTTAGTTAAAATGTTTATACTTCCTTTTCCTAATAAAGTGACTTGGATATCTTCTCCAAGTGTAAACTTGGTTTAGACTGACTTATACAAACTAGAAAACAATTATATGTTTTGTGTCATGTGACTACTACAACTTGAATCTAGATACCATATGTCACATGGGCTTTCTTGAGAAACATTACATTCCATTGGGAAAACTATAGGTATTTCTTCATCATGTGTCATAAACATAAGATAGGTTTGTTTATTTGTGTTGTATGGATGATCTTTTCCTTGCTTATTCTGATTATATTGTTTCTTCCTGCATTCATATGCATAATGTCCATACTTTTTACAGTAATGACACTGAATCTTGGATTTATCAGTTCTCCGACCACTTGGCTAAATGGAATTTTGGTTTTTACCTCTTCCACTAGTGTTTCCAGGACTGCTACTGCATCCATCTCTGACATAACTTCTTCCTTTGCCTCTAGAGTTAGCTCTCCCCCTTCCTCTTCCACGACTTATAGATGAATGCGTGGAAAATTCATTCTCTAATGACATACTTGACCTATTCAATCTGTGTTCATTATTAATGGGGAAAACTTGTAGTTCATCTAGACTAAAATGACTCAGATCTTTTCTCTCTTCTAGAGTCACAACCAGGGTATCAAATTTAGGAGGAAGACTCCTAAGTAGTTTCTCAACAACTTTTTTGTCTTCTATGGTTTCTCCATGAGACTTAATCTAATTTATCAAACCAATAACATGTGTGTAAAATGAATCTACTGAGTTTGAGTCTTTCATTGACATATTTTCAAAATCTCTTCTAAGAATTTGTAGTTTTGAAGTTTTGACTTTGTCCATACCTTGATAAGAGGTTTGTAATATGTCCCATGCCTCCTTGGCTTGCTTTACTGATGCAAATATTAGGAGTGTGCTCTCATGGATGGCTTGATGTATGTAAAACATATCATTTATATCATTCTTCCTTTGATCTTTCAAAGCATCGTTCTCAGCTTGTGTGAGGGCATTTATGCTGCCTGAACTATTGGTTCCACATAAATATTTTCGACTATCTCCCATACATCTTGACCTCGTAACAATGCCTTCATGGTCAAGGACCACAACTCATAATTCTTTCCTGTGAGAGTGGGAAGTTTTAGATTTAAAGTAGACTCCATATTTCACTTTTCGACAGCATTGTTGTTCTTGAACTTGTTCTAATAAAACATGCTTTGATCAACCTGTTGTGATACCAGATCTCATATCTACAACACAGTGCACAAACTTTGTCATTGAATACTCAGGACTTATCATGCAGTGGAAAACTATTGGATTTATTCCACGTCGTCATAAAACACTTTAATGAACGATTTATAGATGTAAAAATGACACAGTTTTATGCTTAGCACATAAACTCATAAACAGAGTAAACCTTAGAAATACATGTAAGTATGAAAACACTCAAAATACTTGACAAATATATATTAAGTTTTGGCACTGTGCACTAATACAAAATAAGAAAACTATGACAAGCTTAAACTCCAACAACTTCTACTAATTTTACAGACACAAAGTTTGTGCTCTCAGACTTCTTCGACTCCTCAACTATTGTTGTTGTTTTTTCTTTCACGACTCTGTTCTCTATACATCTCTGGATCTGTCTTATTGTATCTTGACTAAAGACTTGGACTTATAAAGACGAAAATGACACTTCTTGTAGAAGTAAGAGTGACTCAACATTAAAGACAACAATAGATTCAAATGACTCTTCATCTACTTAAATGGACTCGAGAAAGATAAATATCGGCTCCATTAATTAACTCTCGTGCTTACCGACCGATAGAAACTAATCTTGCATAAACATGTGACTTTGAATGTGTAAAATGACTGACTGACAAATCGATGGAGACATGCGACTTTGAATTTGCAGACTGACTAACTGACAAATCGGCAGAGACGTGAAGTTCACCGACTTGTAATTACTATTTCCAACATTGTGCATATGTGCTCATATATTGTGTAAATGAATGAAACATTTTTGTATGGTTTAACATGACCACCAATCGTCTCCCTCTAACCATTTGATTGGTAAAGTTTATGGAGACATACATACCCTATTCCTCTAGATATAAACTTATGATCTCTTAAGAGAAAATACATATTTTTAATTATTAATAATAAATAAATATAATAATAATAATAATTTAATTAATTACTATTTTTCCATCTCAAAATTTTAATTAATTTTAAATAGATTATAAAGACATATATACTCAATTTTTCCAAATTTAACTTAGAAAGGAATAGGCACATTTTCTTGAGAGTTAGATAGAAGAAGAAAACTTGTTTCATGGCAGGGAAAAGAGCGGGGATTTTATAGTGGTAGAATCCATTTCTTCTACTACTACTTTTGGTTTGCTTTTTCTTCTTTCTACCTAAACCATCATGGACTCGGTTTAGTCCGCTTTATCATTACCAAACGCACTGCCGCGGTCAGAATTGATTTTACTGTCAGTGGGCATTGCGGAAACTCGTGCTCCTGTAACATATCCATAATCCAGAGGACAAGGAATAGTTTGATGATTATTCATTTTTCAAGCCTTCATACGTGATTTATTCAATATTCCACGCCAACTGAGTTAGCTGACGTTTTCACCTTTCGACTAATGAAAACCAACCTGATACAAATATTCCAATGATGATATCCACAGAATCGTAGTACTCCCAGCATAATGCATGGCTGGTGAACAAAAATCCAGCTTTTCTGATAAGAAATATTGACTTGTGTATATGGATTAGTTGAGGTAGTTTTCGAACTTTCTCATTTTGGATTGTTACGGAAAGACCGGGACGAGAAACATGTCATTCTCTTTGACTAATACAGTTCAATGAATAGGAGATGATTCAAATTTTAGATTCCTTGTTGGTGAGACGAGGGATTCAAATTTTCATGTAAACAAATAAAATATAATTTATTAAAATTCTGAAATTATAAATAAATATATAATAATTTTAGTTTTAATTAATTTATTTATATTTATAAAATATTAGTAACTATTAAATTTGTTTTCAAGTATAATTTTTTTTTATTTTTTATTTTTTATTTTTTATCTATTAAAAGTAGAAAAATTATTTTTTATATTAATAAATCCAATCCAAACAATTTATTATATCTGTTGATAGGCATGGTATATAATGATGAGTTAGGTTTGACTTTCTATTAGTTCATGGTTGACCATAAAAATACACTTATTTATCCAAAGTTTTAAAAAATAATGATTAATTTTAAATTTTAAATTTTATTTATCTGATATTTTATTGGCCAAAAACTGCAAAATCTTATTGCTGCCTTCACTTCCCTCAATGTTATTGTAATAAATATTTCTTGTTTTTTTATATATACTATAAAAAAAAATAACTCATCTTAAATTCTTACTAAAAAAATTCCAACTCTTATCTTATGACTATCAAACATACGCATGCCATGTGTAATGATTTAATAATTACCCATGGTATGATATGGCATTGTTTATAATTTTGAGTTTAGAATTATTATAGTTTTCAAAAGAATCATTCACCAAATACACGGGCGGGCTCGCAATGTTGAGGTAAGTATTTTTATCCACCTTCCAAACTTTCCAATTATTATAATTATAGAATTTATTTCAACTTCCCAATTACTTCAATTAGACATTGAAGTTGCGCGTGTGCTAATCTCTGTTTGGGTATATATGTCAGCAAGATGTCACTATCTCTTTGGGTATATATGTCAGCAAGATGTCACTATCTCTTTGGGTATATGTAAGCAAGCACGTTGTGTATAAATAGATATATAATAATTGTATATAATAATTGTTGATGAATGTGTATTATTTTTTATAATATTTTATATATTATATTTCGTAATAGAGTAATTAATATTATAATTTAATATAAAAATATTTTAAATTGGTCAATTTACATTTAGCATATGTAATATTAAGAATTATGGGGTATATTTATAATTTTTTATAAACATTTTGAAAAATTATAATTTATTTATAATTTTGGTGTTGTTTAACTGTTTTAGGTTTTGGTCTTCTTTATTGAAATTGGGTGACATAAATTTGGATAAAATCACAATTTTGTATTGTTTAAATTTTATTTCTAAATGTATAAATGGATTCAACATGTTGAAAACCCCTTGAACATTTTGCATATCCAACACATTCTCACCATATTTCTAACAAAACTAAACAAAAAAATCCTCATAAATGGACCAAACCTAAAACTTTTAAAGTGCATCCACAACTCTCTATAATGTGTGTTAGATGTCATATGATCTTTATTTTCTTTTCTCAATTATGTTCAAAATTTAAATGTACTTATTATAGGTATATAGTTATCAATATGGGCGGTCACCACCTATTAATGGACCGTGAACCAAACATTTTCAAGTTTTTCCCCAAATTTTACATTACACAATAAATTTTTTTAATTTTTTTAATTACTTAAAAGCATTTTGTTAAAATCTGATTGGTTATTAAAACCAATTAGTTATTTCCGGAGTAGGTTAATTGGGGAGCAATCTTCCCTCCCGAGTTCCACTTTTCAGGAAAAAAAACGGCCTGAATCCAGCCATATTTTGAGGGATAGTTTCAGTTTCGCATGGAAGGGCACATGCCTAAGAGTTGGCCTTCTTCCGAAGAGAATAGAGTGACTCGAGCTGGCCTTCTTAGAGATCAAAGTTCCATGCATTTCAAAACCATACCCAGGGGTTTTGCCCCATTTTAATCCAACTTAGATGCTCGAAAAATCGATCAGATTTATGGATTTATGGATTGACTGAAAATTTAAAAACAGGTTGCCAAAAAACCTGCCAGAAAAATAACTCAGGAGAGGAAATTGCTCGAGTTATCCCACTCCATTATTTTCACATTGACAGCAGAAAATAAATGTGGCTCAACATTTTCTGCAAAACCATGTGCTGATAGTACGGGCCTACTTCTAACCCTGTGTTGTGCGGCTTTTGTAGAGTGAGAGAATGAGAGTTGATAGTTCGCCATATGCGTTCGGTAAAATACCATACTCTTCCACTAGAAAAAATATTTGATTCAATAGAAATCCTTGCATATTGATGAGCACGACTACGGCTATGATATCGATCATAAGTATCATGCCATAGACTTGTATATGGAGACATATAGATATACATATTCTTATATTTCGTATTGACAGGGATAGATTATCCATGTGAATACGGGCTCTGCTTTGCCAATGTTATTCTCACTTTCCTAGATTACTCCTTGACACAAGATCTTTTGTCAAAATTTGGTAGTTTATGGATAACTCCCAGACACAGCAAAAATTTTGAAATTCAATTTTGCATAGCAACAGGTATATGCTGCTATGCAGCCTTGTTTGGCTTACATCTATCCTTCTTTAATATCTATGTATAAAATAAGTGTTAATGGGAAGACCTTAATCCTTTGTTTTTCCCATTTAAAAAATGGAAACTAAAATATCAATCTTCTTATTGGTCAAGCATATGCATAATTGTAGACCAGTGTCCCATCTTGAAAAGGGATTTGATTTAAATAAAAATAACACTACTTTCAGATTGGAGAAATGTATAAACCAACCAGTATGTATATTCCTGTTTTCTAAAATAAAAATAACAGTACTTTCAGATGGGAGAAATGTATAAACCAACCAACATTTATATTCCTGTTTTCTAATTACTAGGTATTTAGAACTATTCTTCTTTAAAAAGTTTATTCTTCCATTCCAGTCACAATGAGTGAATCGTTGACGCTAAGAAGTTGACTAGAAGTTTTGCACGAAATCATATCAAAATTCCAAAACAACATGTCTGAATTACAAAAGCCTCCATTTTATAAATTTTAAACCTTTTACTGCCCATAGAAAATCAATCTGCTCGCCTCCAGGGTTGGAATTTTAAATCGATGTCTCTCGTCAAAAGTCAAATTTGACGTTTAGAATCAAATTGTTAAACATTTTACATATTTCAGAGCTATTTCATGACGGATAAGTTGAAGCGGTTGCGGTAAAGAATTTAACCGTGAAATTCCACCTAGACCTGGACGAGTACAGACATCCAAAACTAATTCGCTTCGTTGAAAATACAAACGTCTGATTTTCTAACATCTATTCTAATACTATTACCGCGCTTTAATCATGTCAAATCTAAATCAACTCTGAAATGAGTGCAAGTTTTGTCCTTTACAACTCTTTTAAACCTAGCGCTCAATTTCGCATTGGACACTATGGAATCTAATCTATTTTCAAAACTTCTAAAATCCTAAAAAAAAACAAATTTGAATAATACACGATATAAAATATGGAATTAATACACAATTAAAATTTTTTAAGAAAGGAATTAATACATAATATGGAATTAAATAATTAAAAAAAACAAATTTGAATAATACATGATATATAATATGGAATTAATATACAATTAAAAAAATTTAATACTTTAAGAAAAGTATTAATATGTAATTAAATAATTTACATCTTAAAAAAATTGATATATTTAAATTTAAAATGAATTTAAGTTGAATTAATAATGTTTTAGTATTCATTTTGACTATTAAGAAAAAAAATCTTAATAATTTATAATCCATTTTCAAAGTATTTCACTTTTGATTATATTTGTGTTATTTTTCTCTATCTTTCATTTTTATTTCATTTTTTCTTTCTTTAAATATGTTTCATAAATTGCATTGCAAAATAACTACTGTTCATTTTGAATATAAAGTAATTGTTTATATATAGAGAGAGATGATGATGATGATGATGATTAACGTCCACTAAGACTATGGGTATAGGCTAGAGAATCTAAGACAAAGAGATTTTCATCTTCAACCTTCTTAGTGTCACAAAGGTGACACACTATTTCATCCCATGGCGTTTTAGGAATTAACCAATGCTCATTTTCAGTATGGAGCTCGTGAGAATTTGTTCTTATCTTAGCAATGCTTATTTTTTTCTTTACACTTGGAAAAACATATAGATAAATTTTATCTTCTAGACTAGGGTTGATTACATCCTTATAATACCTTAATTTTTTTTTTCCTCTAACTCTTCATCACACCATATTTTCTCCTTAAATTTTGATTTGACATTTTTTTAATAGTATTTTTATTTTGCAAAATGGTGTCTTCCATTATTCCCCAATATTTTAGCCAAGAATGCCATCCCCGCTTGAGTCAATGGTGGTTATGACTCGATTTTGAAGCAATTTTAGGAAGCCTTTTGTCCTCCATGTTGTTTAACTTGTTCTTATACATTAGGTATCTAGTCATAGCCATGCTCTCAATGGGGGAGAGACTTTTTCTAAGAGGAGGATGGGATAGGGTGTATTTCCTTTAATTTTGAGATTTTAGGTTATAATTTTTTTTTGTATTTTCTCTATCTTTCCCCAGGATTTACGAGAGATACTATAGCCCCAGACTTCTTATCCATAAAGAATAATAGGTGTAGCAAGAGTCTCAAAGAGGATTTTCTTCTTATCCCAACTCCAAAGTGTTGGAATATAGAAGATGGTGTGCTCGTTTTACCATTGACGATACCCTCGTCACCCAACCATAGGCCGAAGCCTCCCTCCGAGCACCTTAACCTTGACTGAGAATTCCTCCAGAAGAAAACCCTAAGCTAGATAGCCAAACAGAGGGTAGCGCATCTTTCCCCAAGGATAACACATCACAAAAAGATGATCAAATAGTCCAAACCCTCGCCAATAGATAGTCCAAGACAACACTAAAAATAGTTGTTGTTGCAGTTGCACCTGCAGTCCTCCTCCACACGTGCACACCAAACTGGAGATGCAGTGCGCACCAAACTGGGAACTACAATTCTGAGATGTGTCAAAATGAGAACTGGTGCCCTGTATTTATACTAGTTCTGTCAGATTTGTTGGGGTCGATTTCTCCTTCTGGATATGTGTCTGTTCAGTGTATTATTATTATTTATGGCCGACTTCCTCTCTTGTAGACTAATAACCTAATATAAATTATCTTCTTGAGCCGACAAGGCTTCTAGGGTTATTAGCCAACTCACTTCTAGGGTTATTAGCCAACTCATTAGGGTTTCTCTTTCTTTCTGGATTCTTCTATTCTCGTCAGGTTCACACGTGGAGGTAAATACCTCCTGTAGCTACCATAATATTAACACTCCCTCCTAGCTAGAGAGGTATTTACAGATAATGGACTTGAGCACAAAAACATATCATTTACCCGGTAGCATCAGTATAGTCATCTAGATTGTTCCATGACTAGATCATGAGCATCACCATCACCATCAGCTGCATCATCTCTCGAAACCATACTTCATCTGAGTAATTAGATATGATGTTGGATAAGTCATTCTCATCATAGAGTGATACAAGAGGAGTAAAATCTTTGAACTGTTTTTCATCTAGAAAATCTATGTTCATCATTCATCTGAATGATCATTATCTCCAATAAACTGTTGATAGTCTTCAAGGCAATTAGAACAAGGATAGAACACATATGTGTCTACTCATAGTAGTGCATAACTACAATCCAAGTGGATTACTACCACACCAAGTAACACACAAGTACTTGATCAGCAATGTAATGGTTGCGAATAGTGGAACATATCCACCACAGTAGTCCTCCCCTACTGTCATACAGTTTTCATAACAAATATATGATATCAATCTACATAGAAACAATGTTATGATATATACTGAATTATTGGGGCCAATCTTTCACTCACATCTGTGAGCTATGAAAGAATATCTGCCTCAAAATAGTGAAAACATATTCACCATCATCTGATGCCATCCTGCACAGAAAAATATTGTTAAAGATAAACTGAATCATCTGGGCCAATCCATTTAAAAATATTGTTAAAGATAACCGAATTTATCTCGGGCTAATCTTTCACTCAATGCCTGTGAGATCCAAAGAATATATGCCTCATCAAGAATGGGCTATCTGCCCTATTCTTCTCAACCAAGGAAGAAGGATTATTTATTTCCGAAGCTTGGACCATTTCTCACTCGGGCCATTCTTCCACATTCTAATCAAAGTGCACCCTAGACTTAATGTATAAACCCTAAGAAATGTTTGATCATTCCTCACCTCGGGCCATTCCTCCTACACTACCTCAAAGTGCACCCTAGAGAGAATGTATAAACCCTAAGGGAATGATTGTCCCCGATTGTCAGCCCTCGGACTAGGTCCTCACCCTAGGCTATTCTCCATAATTTCAAAACAAACTGTAACTTAGAGAGAATGAGTCTCATTCCTAAGGAATAACTGCTCGGACCATTCCCCACCCCCTCGGGCCATTCTCCAACAAAATGTAACCTCGAGAGAATGAATTTCTAAAGAATGGCTATGTCCTGCATCCTTCTCCAAAATGGACCATTCTTCTAAACTTCTCACAACTGTGAACCTTGAAAGAATGATCTGTCGACGAGGCTACGACCATTCTACTTGACCACTACTCAGAGTGACTGCCAAGAAGAATGACTGTCCTAGACCACTCCCCATGTTAACCACAATGGGAAGTCGTTGTCTATGATACATCAACAATCAGTCTGTCTCCCATGTTAACTACAATGGGAAGTCACTATCCGTCAGAAATCTCAATCCACTTTCCGAACAAGAAAGCATCTGTCCAATCTGGACTATTCTTCAATTGCAAAGATAAATGCTCCCTCCTAACTGAAGAGTTACTTAAATCACAAAAATAAATGTTTTTCAAAAATATTTTTCCATACCTTCTTTTAGCTTGGAGAATCTTCCCTTTCAGCTAAGGGAGTTATTTCCACGATCCCCGTCTTCTCTCGGAAATATACAAACTTGATTCTGGATAGAGGTTTTGTCAGGATATTTGTTGTCTGCTCATCAGTGGGAATATACTCGAGCTTTACTTCTGCTTCCTGGACTTCATCATGGATAATGTAATGATTGATTTCAAATGTACTTTAGTCTAGAATACTATGAAGGTTTCATGTAGGTATGAACAATAGAGTATATCATAGTTGGAGAACTGAAACATATCCATGTGGCACTTCTTCTGTCATCATGAGATATGATCTTCTGAGTAGTCATCTTGATGTTATAGGAAATCTTCACCACGCTTCTGCTATCCACTAGAGGTTCTCCACCAAGTTGTCTTCTTCTTATTTTCATACAGGAGTCTCTTTCTGGTATGCCTCAAATTCTTGAGATTGCTCTTCATACGCTCTTTATTCAATTTCTCTGGAGAACATTCTTTGCATTTATCTGATGTAGAATTCTGACTCATGGATGTTGTGGATGATATAATGACTCATGTAGTGATATGTCTGGTGTACTGGAACAAGTAATCATCATAGTCTTATCCCTCCATATGGGAGAACCTCTGGTTCTGGATCTTGCAATTCTTTCATTCATAAGTTTTCCATACACTATTCTTCATCACGACTTTTAGTTCTTCTGTTTGATTGCTTTTAGTGAGTTCATATCAGGCTGTTAATTTTGTGATTCTTTGATACAATGACTAGTTGTTCTGGATTCTTTTTCTTTCTTGGAATCTTCATGTTTTTCTTTTACTTTTGAGTCCATGGAGTTTGTTATAGATTCCATGCCCTAGAGATTCCACTTCTTCCTTTCATCATAGGATCACGGATCTGGATGGACAACCAGGAATACTTTAAGGCTTCTCTTTGAAGAGGTCTTCTTCTGTTGTTGAGATGAACACGTGTTGTCTTTAATGACTACTACCATGGATATATAAATTTCATCATCTTAAATGGATCATAGGATTAGCTCCCTCCTAAGCCTTGCTTTATGTAAGAGTGCATATAATCGACTCCCTCCATCTGATAGAGTCTATACTTCCATATACATCTTTATTATCTTATGCAATATATAATTGACTCTACTGTCTGATAGAGTCCATGTTTCCGTCTTGTTGTCTTCTACAAAACGTCATAAGTCATTTTCTAATTTCCTCTTGATTGTTTGACTTCTTTCTGTCTTTGCTTCTACTAAGTTTCTTCATGATTGATTCGTCTTAATAGCTTCCACATGATTTGTATCTCATATTTTCATGTGTATTATTTGATGATATCTCTTTTCATCTTATTTGTTCTTCCATAGGTATAGTTCCTTTTTGGAACACATTATTTTCCAAGAGACAGATATACAAGATATGTACAAAGACGATGCAACAAAGGTATGTATAGAAAATAAGAAGGGTGTTGTTACCTTTTAGTAGAAGAAGTCTCTTCCATCCTGCTTAGTCTTCTTTGTAGGTTCCTTTTCTTCGGCAGTCGATACTTCATGTTTCTCCTTCCTTTTCTTTAGCTCGGGACACTGATTCCTGTAGTGACCGTACTTTTGACAATTGAATCATTGTATTCCTGAAATATCTTTTCTTTGTTTTGGCTTCCTTCTTGAATCGAACTTTCTTTTGTCCCTGAAGTTCTTGAATCTTGTTGTGAAGGCTTGATCATCGTACTTCTTTTGGGGTTTCTCTTTTGCATTGATCCTTGATTCTTCTTGAGCGCAACAATTCCAAAGTTCTTCAAATTTTGGATACTCCTTCCTTGTGTTCATGCTTGCGGCAAATGCATCCCATGTCTTGCGAAGACCATTCAGTACTATGTTCACCAATTCCTTTTCTGAAGTGATCTCTTCAATAGATTGTAGTTTATCTCTTAACTGGGAGATCCTTACAAAGTATGATGTTATACTGTCATCATCATTCATCTTCATGTCACAAAGCTCATTCTTCAGACTCATAAGTTGTCCAATGTTTCTGACTGAGAAGAGATTTGTTAGGGCATTGTACATCTTCTTCGATGAGTCAAGATGGGAGATGTAAGGTATCAAGTGGTCTTTTATGGAATCAACTATGATACTCATGGTATAGATGTCAACATCTTTGAACTTCACCATAGCTGCAACGTTCTGCGTTCCTTCTCTTCTCCTTCTTTAAACTCTAGCTTCACGATCTTTCCTTTCACAATATACAGCACTTTATTATTAGCAAGGATGAGGTCAATCCTTGTCTTCCATGCTCTGAAGTTAGAAGCTCCATCTATCTTATTCTCAGACTTCATAGAGTTCTTCATGGCTCCTTGATTTGGTCAAACCCTAGATTTGACCAGAAATCCAAACTTCATGTCTTGGCCTTCTGAGAGTACCAGGAGATGTGTTGGGCTAGGGAGCACTGATCTATTCGGAGATTAGGTCAATCTCATCACTTAAGGTGCCTCGAAAAGAGGTTTAGGGTTTCTGCAACTACTTATGCTGGTAACCCTAGCTGCAGTGCTTTTGGAAACTGCTCCTACTAGTAACCCTAGCGACAATTCCTCAACGAGCTTAATATCTAGAGGTTATGTTTCCTTCCATCGTTTTAGGCTGACTGAAGGGGAGTGGGCCCATAACCTATTAGAATATAGAAGATGGTGTGCTCATTTTACCACTGACAATACCCTCATCACCCAACCATAGGCCAAAGCCTCCCTCCGAGAACCTTAACCTTGACTGAGAATTCCTCTGGAAGCAAAACCTAGGCTAGATAGCCAAACAGAGGGTAGTTCATCTTTCCTCAAGGATAATGCATCAAAAAAAGATGATCAAATAGTCCAAACCCTCGCCAATAGATAGTCCAAGCCAACACTGAAAATAGTTGTTGTTGCACCTGCACCTGCAGTCCTCCTCCACACATGCGCACCAAACTGGAGTTGTAGTGTGCAACAAACTGGGAGTTGCAATTCGGAGATGTGTCAAAATGAGAACTGGCGCCCTGTATTTATACTGGTTCTGCTAGATTTGTTGGGGCTGACTTCTCCTTCTGGATATGTGTATGTTCAGTATATTATTATTATTTCTGGTCGACTTCTTCTCTTGGAGACTAATAACCTAATATAAATTATCTTCTTGAGCCGACAAGGCTTCTAGGGTTATTAGCCAACTCATTAGGGTTTCTCTTACTTTCCAGAGTCCTCTATTCTCTTCAGGTTCACATGTGGAGGTAAATACCTCCCGCAGCTACCATAATATTAACACAAAGATCGATTGATTTACAATTGTTTTCAAGCCCATAATAAGCTTTCCATCCTCCAATAATCCTTTTCTCAATTCCATAAGAATGATATCATTGGCATAAAGAAGAATATTAATGACTATACTAATGAGAGTAGGCCCGACACGACCTGTTTTTCCAAGCAATCTTCTAACTTGTCAATGTATATGCCAAAAAGGGTATGGGACAAGGGAAAACCTTGTTTTACTATGATATTGCAGTTAATCTCTTTTGACCAACCCTCAGTTTTTGTAAACTTAGCAATAACGTTCACGTACATCCTTATTGTAGCATCCCTCAACTCGGGAGGCACTTTTATCTCTTCCAACCTATTCCAAAGGTTTTTCCTAGGAACCACGTCAAAAGATTTTCTAAAGTCAACAAAACAACAAAAAAGATTGGTTTTAGTATTTTGGAACTCCTCTGCAATGATCCTAAAGGTAACAAGATGGTCCACAATTGAATGATATCTCCTAAACCTAGCCTGTTCTTTATCTCTTTTACCGTGACTTCTAGCCAAAGGATAATATTCTTTTCCAAAATAATTCCATCAAGCTTGGCTAAAATCGAGCTAATCATAATGGTCCTATAATTAGAGGGAATGTTTCTATCCCTATTTTTAAAAATTGGAACAATGAGGCTTTGCGTCCAGGGTTTAGGGAAGCCTTGTTTGACTGCTAAATTGAAGATCTTGTGTATGTGAGGGATAAGGATTGGCCCTCCGATTTTAAAAATTTCAGCTTGGTAGCCTTTAATGTCCTTAAATTTCCCATTTGCAAGTCGCTTAACCACAAACTCTATGTCATCTAAAGAAAAAAAAAAAAATTGTAGGGACAATAGAAATGGTGTCCATGCCATTAGGTGTTAAATTTTACAGCAACACTCTTTACCAATTCACAACAAACACACACATAAAAATGGAAAAAATTAAAAACATAGTCATTTACGTGGTTCGCCCAACCTCGGGCTACGTCCACCAAGTAGGTATCGATGCTATATTATTATTCAATATTGGAGATGTTACAGTTATATAATCCCTTCATTTTTCTCACATTCACCCATGTCTCTCCTATGCATGCTCCAGCGGAATCATCACATGCACAATCAAATTGAACAAAGAGGAGCTGAGGTACACGGCAGATCCTTGAATCTGAGGTTCTATTGTCACCGTTTCAACAATCTCCACCTTGAAAACAAATTTATTTGATACATTTCTCATTATTTTATCTACAATCCAAGAGAAGCCAAACACCCTCGTAGCTTCTCTAAAAGTACTGGTTTTGTGAACATGTCTACGCAATTCTCTTTTGTATGAACTTTTTCAAGAGAAACTCCACCTTCATCAATGACCTATCTTACAAAATGGTACTTAACAAGAATATATTTATTTTTACTCTGGTAGGTTGGATTCTTGGCCAAGTGAATAACACTTTGACTATCACAAACTATCTTTAATTTGTCCTGCATCATTCCCAAATCACCAAACAAACATTTTAACCAAATCGCCTCTTTGCAAGCATGTGAAGCAACTATGTATTATGCTTCTGTAGTGGATAAAGAAACAATGTTTTGTAGCTTTGACATCCAACTAATAGCTCCACCTGCAAGAGTAAAGACATGCCCTGAAGTCGACCTTCTCTTGTCCAAATCATTTGCAAAATCAGAATCAACATATCCATAGACTAATTCACAACCATTGTTCTAAGTGATACAATAATCACTTGTGCCTCTCAAATATCGAAGCAACCATTTCACTGATGCCCAATACTCTTTACCTAGATTTTCCATATACCTATTAACAACCCCAACTACATGTGAAATGTATGGCCTTGTACTAACCATCGCATACATTATACTCCCTACTTCATTAGAATATGGTATTCGAGACATATATTCATTTTCTTCTTTTGTACTAGGACATAAACTTGAAGAAAGCTTAAAATGGGAAGCCAAAGGGAGTGAAACTAGTTTCACATCATTCATACTAAATCTCAAGAGTATCTTCTCAACATACTTCTGGTGTGACAACCAAATCTTACCATTCCTCCTGTCTCTAAATATCTCCATGCCCAAAATCTGTCTTGCTGCTCCTAGATCTTTCCTATCGAACGTCCTAGCCATTTGAGCCTTTAACCTATTGATCTCAGTTATGATTTTTCTTGCTAAAATAATATCGTCAACATACAATACTAAGATAATGAATATGCCATTATTCAATTTCTTAAAGTAAACAAAATGATCATACTCACTCCTTGTATAATTCTGGCTCATCATGAAAGAGTCAAATTTCTTGTACCATTGTCTGGGCGATTGCCTCAAACCATACAATGATTTCTTGAGCCTGTAAACAAATTTCTTGTTGCAATTCTGAATGAACCCTTCAGGTTGTTCCATGTAAGAAAGTAGTCTTAACATCTAGTTGCTCCAACTCCAGGTCAAGTAATGCAACCAATGCTAACATACTTTGAATTGAAACGATTTTAACAACTGGTAAAAAAATCTCATGAAAGTCAATACCTTCTTTATGAGAATATCCCTTTGCAACCAACCTTGCTTTGTACCTTTCTACCTTATCATCAACACCCTTCTTCAGCTTGTAGACCCACTTGCAACCTACAGTTTTCATGTCTTTTGGAATTTCTACCAAGTCCCATGTGGAATTCCTCTCTAATGCCTTCATTTCATCCTTCATTGCTTCTTTCCATTTATCACTATTAGAACCCTTCACAACTTCCTAGTAGCATGAAGTTTCATCATCATTAGCACTTAGAGAAACTGACGAAACAAAATCCTCATACCTTCTTGGAGGATTTCTGACCCGCGTAGACCTCCTTAGGATAGTTTGTGGCTCATCCACATTCTGTTGATTGTTATCATCAACCATGTCTTCCTCTGCAGGAAACTCTTCATGAACATCTTTATAAACTTGTTCATGTTCACTTTCATCTATATTTGAACTGGTTTAAAACTGAATCTGTTGATACTTAGGTACTTCTATTGGATGGCTAAGATGGTCTATCTATCTTAAGCTAAAACTTAATATATTTATATTGATTGAATAATAAAATTAAAAATACTAATAATTTGTTTGTGTAATGTTTCTCTAAATATTTCATGTCGAGTAAATAATGCTCCAATTTTAAAGTGTTATTTAATTTGTGCTAAGTTTGGATGGTGCTCTTCACTTAATAATAAACTCATCGAACATGGTGAATAAGCAATTAAAATTTGAGTGTAAAACTTTGAACTTTTTTTATGAACATTTAATCCATAAATCGTGAACTTGAACCAAAATGGCATATAAGATATAATATAAAAAAACCAGATTCAAATGACAAAGTGATTTTGGCATTCAAGTTTGCACGTGTTAATTTTGAACCTAAGTGTTCAAGTGTTTACTCGGTGATAAGTACTAGAATAATACGAAAATAAATAGATATTTATAAATGTTTTAATTTTTTTAATATTTAATATTTTGAAGTCTTTTTTAAATACCAATGTATTGTCAAAATACAAATAGAAAGTAGATTCCAGACAACAAAATCAATATAACCGAATCTCATTACTATGCCCAGTATTACCAGCTCCAATAAACACACCCTTAAATCGATGATATTGAAAGAAAGAAAATTGTTTCTGCTTCAATTCACTCCAACAAAACAACATCCCCTATATATTTATATTTATTATTTTCTAAACTTGTACCATTGCATTCTACTTTCGAAATCTTTGTAAAGCAACAAGTTTGGCCCTGATTTATTCTGATATTTTTCAACAAAACAAAGGACGCAGACTAGATTTCAAGGCAGCTAGGTGGAAAAATAGACCCAAAATCCCTTCCCAAGGCATTGACACACACTGACTTTCCTTTATTTGCAGTCCTTGAAGTTAGTGTTTTCCCAACAACATTAATATGGATCTAAGCTAAATGAATATATATTAATTTATTATTAAACAAATGTATCTATGTTAAATGTGAATATGTGAATGAACAAATTATCTATTTGGGCATTCTGAACTCTTTGTATATGAATACAATCAATGTTTATGATTTCTTTAGGAGCTTGTATCTACAGTCAACTTAATTGTATCTCAGAAGAGTCCACCACTATGGGATGCATTTGTTGGCTATTGACAAAGTGCAAAATTTCTTATCAAAACATTTGAACATCTAGTAATAGACATTGCCTGTAAGACCAAACGAAAATCCAAACCCACTCCATGAGCACAGCCTCCTCCAACTAAAATTTATATAAAACTAAAAAAACTATGTATAACATTGCATCTTTATTCAAGCAAATAAACAAGGTGATCAAGTTAAGCTTGCAAGCTCGAAACAAACCTGTGGAGCCACATCCAAGCAACCTTGTACACATGAACATTTGTGGTGATTAATATAAATTGAAGTAGTCGGTCTATGGTCTATACTACAGTATTGTTGTTTAATGGTAAATTGGTAATTCATTAGTAGAGTCAAGGAAAGATTGTGGATGGTGCTTGTCAAGAGGCTCGAGGTAGAGTCCGGTGGAGTAGGACATAAATATTCAATGACGGAAGAGATGAAGGAATATAAGGGTAGCATATAGCAGGAGATTGTGACAGGCAATGGCGACTAAGATGGAGGATTATGTATCAGATCTACAATGTGCAACGACAAAATACTACACACAGTGGGAAAACTACTGGATTTAATGTGCCCTCTAATAAAACACTTTAATGAAATATTTATAGATGCAGAAATAGCATAGTGTTATGCTTAGCACATAAACTCATACACATAGAAAAACATGTAAGTATGACTACACTCAAAATACTTGATATATATATTAAACTTCAGCGTTGCGCCCTAATACAAAATAAGATAATAGTGACGAACTTCAGCTCTATCAACCTCTAGTGACTTTACAGACATTGAGCTTGTGTTTTGAGACTTTTTTGACTCCTCAGCTAATATTGTTGTTTTCTTCTTCACGACTCTGTTCTCTCTACTTCTCTACATTTATTGTATTGTATCTCGACTAAAGACTCAGACTTATAAAGATGAAATTGAATTTTCATCTACTTAACTGGACTTGCGAAATACAAAAATTAGCTCCATTAATTAACTCCCCTGCTTGTCGACTAATAGAAACTGATTTTGCATAAACGTGCAACTTTGTCGACTAATAGAAACTGATTTTGCATAAACGTGCAACTTTGTCGACTAATAGAAACTGATTTTGCATAAACATGTGACTTTGAATTTGTAGAATAACTCACAGTCTCACTAACTGAATGACTTGTAATTACTATTTCCAACACTCCCCTTTAATTATAAGTAGGTGGGATTACAAAAATTTACTTCAAAAATTGAGTTGACATTTTACTTTCACTCATCTGTTAGTGCACAAACTCTGCACATATGATGAAATGCATCCCTTGCTAAGGATTTTGTAAAAAAAATTGTGACTTATTCTTTTGACCTGCAAAACTCTAAACAAATTTCTTTGTTATTCACTAATTCTCTAATAAAATGATACCTTGTATCAATGTTCTTGGTTTTATTTTGAAACACATAATTCTTTGACAACATGATGGCTGAATTGTTGTCACAAAATATTGTATTTGGTTCCCATTGTTCCTACAAAAAATATTTTAACATCCTTCTCGTCCAAACTGCTTGACAAATTGCGCTTGTAGTTGCGACATACTCTGCTTCTACTGAAGAACGAGTCACTATGGGTTGCTTCCTTGATTCTCATGATACCATACCTGTTTCAAAATGAAATGTGTATTGAGAGGTAATTTTCCTATCATCTATGCTTCCTCCACAATCACTTTCAGTGTATCCAATAAGTATGAAAACTTCTGAAGTAGAATACAAAATGCCAAAATATTTTGTTCCATTCACATATCTCAAAATCATCTTTTCTGCTTTCTAATGTGATTCTTTTGGAGTTTCCATGAACCTTGAAATCAGGCTCACTCCATACATAATATCATGCCTTGTTGTTGTTAGATACATAATATTTCCTACGAGTCTTTTAAATAGTGTGGGATCCACCTTGGACCATTTATCTTCCTTACTTAATTTCAATCATTTTATGACAGGTGTTGGGGATGCTTTGGAATTTATCATATTGAATCTTTTCAAGAGTTCATGTGCATAATTAAATTGTGAGATAAATATACCAGCTTTGTACTAGTGAACTTCAATACCCAAAAAAATCTCATAAACCCTAAATCAGCCAGTTCAAATTCATTCTTCGTGACTAACTTAAATTCTTCTATGCCAAAATCACATGTAAATATTAAATCATCTACATATAAGAAAACAATCAACATATTACCTTGTCGATTTGCTTTGATGTATAGTGTTGGCTCACATTCACTTCTCTGAAATCCATTCTATGTGAGATAAGAATCTATGCAATTGTACCAAGCTTTGGGAGCTTGCTTTAACCCATACACTGTTTTCTTCAATTTGTACACTTTGTTTTCTTGTCCTAGTACTTCATATCCTTGCGGTTGTTCCACATACACTTACTCTTCTAAATGTTCATTAAAAAATGTTGACTTTACATCCATTTGATAAACTAACCAGTTTTTTTGCGCGACAATGGCTAACACAGTTATGACTATGTCCATGCATGCAACAGGGGCAGATGTTTCATTGAAATCAATTCCAGATTTTTGTGTAAATCCTCTTGCAACTAGCCTTTCCTTGTGCTTCTACACATTTCCATCTACATCTTTCTTTGTCTTATAAATCCACTTGACACTTATTACATCCTTGTCATCAAGTAAATCTACTAATTTCCATGTCTAATATTTCTCTGTGCATCTAATTTCTTCATCCAAGGCTTGATCCCATACATCATCTTTGACTACTTATTCCAAAGTTAATGCATCATTTGTTTGTGAGAACAGAGAAAAAACTAAAAATGAATTTGTTGTGTCCTCATTATAGATGTCGCATAGAATTCTTGTCTTTCTTGGTAACAAACTTGATAAAGTTGGATCTGGGGATGTAGAACTACTTGGACTTCTTTCTAGTGTTTGTTGTGCTCTAGGTGTAGACAACACACCTGCAAAACTTACTGGAGTAGTTTGTGTCGCGCTTTGCATTGTAGTTGTAGAAGGAACTGCACACTATCCGATGGTTGGTGCTTGAACCACATCTTCTTCTATGTCATCATGCTCCATTGCATCTATAATTCTGACTGTCTTTGTTATGCTTCCATCCCATGCTTCATTCTCCACAAATTGAACATTGTTGATGATTATGACTTTCCTTGCAACAGGGTCATACAATTTGTATCATTTTGTTTCTTCAAAATACCCAACAAATATACATTTATGTCCTTTGTTGTCCAACTTCTTTATTAGCTCACCGGGAACGTGTGTGTATGTGACACAACCAAAAAAATTTAAGTGTGTCACATTATGCTTTATACTTGTCAAGGCTTCTTGAGGAACTTTGTTCTTCACACTCTTTGTCGAACCTCTGTTCATAATGTATACTGCAGGTTCTACTGCTTCAATGCAATACTCATTTGAAAAATGTTTGGTTGCTAACATACTACACGCCATTTCCATTGTGGTTATGTTGTTTCTCTCTACGACACCATTATGTTGTGGTGCATATCACATGGTAAATTTCTTGTAGATTCCATGAACTTTAAAAAAGTTCTGAAACTCTCTTGAAATTCATTCTCCTCCTCTGTCAGTTCTTAGACACTTGATGTAATAGCCACTTTGTTTCTCCACAAGAGATTTAAACTTCTGAAAACAACCCAATGCGTCAGATTTGTGCTTTAGGAAATAAATCCATGTCTTTCTTGAGAAATCATCAATAAATGTTAGAAAATATGTGTTCCCCCCTATAGATGGATTTTGCATTGGACCACAAATTTATGAATGTACTATTTCTAGTGAAGTTTTTTCTCTATAGGAATCTCCAACTGGAAATGACTATCTATGTTTCTTTCCAAAAATACATCCTTCACATATTCTTTCTGGTTTTTCAATCAATGGAAAAACTTTTACCATATCCTTTGTGTGTAGCAGCTTCAGACCCCCAATTTTTAAATGTATAAATATGAAATTTCATAGCCAGGAATCATCCTATACTTCAAATTGGAATGTTTCTTGTATCTTTGTGCCACTTTCTCCTTTCTTGATATTGCGCGCACTATTTTCTTCATTGAAACTATGTGCACTTTGTGTTGTAAATGCAATGTTTGACTGCACATCTTTTGATTTACCAACAAATGGCGTTGTATTCCACTTCTTTGTTGAATTTAATGTCAATGCGAATGTTCTATTACTTGTCATATGAATTCTTTCAATAAGTTGATTGCTTGGATATCCATCCATAATCACACAATGATTATCTTCCATATAAATTTTGTATCCTTTCTGTAACAAATGTCCTATCCTTATGATATTATGCTTCAGACTAGAAACATAATATACATCAAACATAACTTTTTGTTCTTCTTGTTTAGTTAAAATGTTTATACAGCCTTTGCCTAATAAAGTGACTTGGATATCTGCTCCAAGTGTAACCTTGGTTTGGAATGACTTATCCAAACTAGAAAACAATACTATGTTTCTTGTCATGTGGCTACTACAGCCTGAATCTAGATATCATATCTCACATGGACTTTCTTGAGCAACATTACATTCCACTGGGGAAACTATAGGTATTGCTTCAGTACGTGCCATAAACATAGGATTGGTTTGATTATTTACATTGTATGACTGATCTTGTCCTTGCTTATTCTAATTATATTGCTTCTTCCTGCATTCATATGCATAATGTCCATAATTTTTACAGTAATGGCACTGAATCTTGGATTTGTCAGTTCTTCGACCACTTGACTGACTGGTATTTGGGTTTTTACCTCTTCCACCAGTGTTTCCATGACTATTACTGCATCCACCTCTGATAGAAATTTTTCATCTGCCTATAGAGTTAGCTCCCCCCCTTCCTCTTCCATGACTTATAGATGACTGTGTGGAAAATTCATTCTCTAATGACATACTTGACCTATTCAATATGTGTTCATGATTAATGAGGAAAACTTGCAGTTCATCTAGACTAAACTAACTCAGATATTTTCTCTCTTCTAGAGTCACAACAAGGGTATCAAATTTAGGAGGAGGACTCCTAAGTACTTTCTCAACAAATTTTTTGTCTTCTATGGTTTCTCCATGAGACTTAATCTAATTTATCAAACCAATAACATGTGTGTAAAATGAATCTACTGAGCCTGAGTCTTTCATTGACAAAGTTTAAAAATCTCTTCTAAGAATTTGTAGTTTTGAAGTCTTGACTTTGTCCATACCTTGATAAGAGGTTTGTAATATGTCCCATGCCTCCTTGGCTTGCTTTACTGATGCAAATATTGGGAGTATGCTCTCATGGATGGCTTTATGTATGTAAAACATCTCCTTTCCATCCTTCTTCCTTTGATCTTTCGAAGAATCCTTCCCATCTTGTGTGAGGGAATTGTATGCTTCCTTATCTGTTGGTTCCACATAATCATTTTCGACTATCTCCCATACATCCTAACCTCGTAACAGTGCCTTCATGGTCAAGGAACACAAATCATAATTCTTTCATGTGAAAGTGGGAGGTTTCGGATTTGAAGTAGAAGCCATATTTCACTTTTCGACAGAGTTGTTGTTTTTGAACTACTTCCGATAAAACCTGCTCTGATCAATCTGCTCTGATACCGAATCTCAGATCTACAATAAAATGCACAAAATTTAATGTTGAATACTCAGGACTTACCGTCTAGTGGGAAAACTACTGGATTTACTACACCTTGTGATAAAACACTTTAATGAACGATTTATAGATGCATAAATAGCACAGTTCTATGCTTAGCACAGAAACTCATAAATAGAGTAAAACTCGGAAATACATGTAAGTATGACAACACTCAAAATACTTGATATATATATTAAACTTTGGCACTGTGCACTAATACAAAATAATATAACTATAATGATCTTCAACTCCAGCAACCTCTGCTGAGTTTATGGACACAAAGCTTGTGCTCTCAGACTTCTTCGACTCCTTAGCTACTGCTACTATTTTTTTCTTCATGACTCTGTTCTCTCTACCTCTCTGCATCTAATGTATTGTATATCGACTAAAGAATCTAACTTATAATATGAAAATGAGACTTCTTGTAGAAGTAAGATTGACTCGACATTAAAGACACCAATAAATTCGTGTGACTCTTCATCTAATTAACTCAACTCGAGAAAGATAAAGATCGGCTCCATTAATTAACTCTCGTTATTGCCGACTAATAGAAGCTAATCTTGCATAAACATGAAACTTTGAATGTGTAGACTGACTAACTGACAAATCGATGGAGACGTGTGACTTTGAATTTGCAGACTAACTAACTGAAAAATTGACTGAGACGTTCAAGTCACCGACTTGTAATTACTATTTCCAACATTATACATATGTGCTCGTATATTGTGTAAATTAATGAAACACTTTTGTATGGTTTAACATGAACACCGAATTTTTTGAGGCCACATGTACACAACGGTGACAAAAAAATGAGGTGAAATAGAACAATTAAACGAAACCCTTATGTGTTGTTTGTGCACTTTGTAGGATTTAGAACACCAATCCTGGCCTTGACCATCAATGACATAGCCACCTTCTATGGTCAACGCAGATATACCAGAAAATCGAAGTCATAGACCAAGTTCATTGCTATTCCATGCAGATGGTTCCTTGGGTACAACTATTGTTCCCGTAATCTGCAAGTTTACGATGTTATCAACCAATTTAACATGGAATTTTCATGATTCTCTGTGTCTATCGTCTTTAAAAGGGCACATTCCAACGTCCAAGTTTCTTACATCGACTGAAATATGAGACTTGTAAGGACTTGCAAGGACCAAGAAATGTCACTGACTTCCCTAGAAATTTCTTCCCCGATGGTACTTGCAACACTGCGTTGGAAGGTGTCATGCATGCTGCTCTCCACTCTTTTTTGAATTGAAAGGTTCCATGCATGCTGCTTCCCACTCTTTTTTGAATTGAAAGGTGCCATGCTTACTTTCTACATTTTTTTAAATGTCTAATAATCCAAAAAAAAATAAGGATCATCTTCATCTAAACATTTGATTGGTAAAAGTTATGGACTCATACATACCTATTCCTCTGGATTTAAACTTAAGAGGAAATACATATTCTTAATTATTGATAATAAATAAATATTATAATAATAATAATAATTTAATTAATGAAGATTTTTTCATCTCAATATTTAGATTATAGAGACATATATACTCAATTTTTCCAAATTTAACTTATAATTAAAGGAATAGGCAAATATTCTTGAGATTTAGAAGAAGAAAACTTGTTTCATGGCAGGGAGAAGAGCGGAGATTTTATAGTGGTAGAATCCATCTCTTCTACTACTTTTGGTTTGCTTTTTCTTCTTTCTACCTAAACCTTCATGGACTCGGTTTAGTCCGCTTTATCATTACCAAACGCACTGCCGCGGTCAGAATTGATTTTACTGTCAGTGGGCATTGCGGAAACTCGTGCTCCTGTAACATATCCATATCCGTAATCCAGAGGACAAGGAATAGTTTGATTTAACTTTTGTATTTTCTCTATCTCTCCCCAGGATTCACGAGAGATACTACAACCCCAAACTTCACATCTATAAAGAATAATAGGTGTAAAAAGAGTCTTAAAGAGGAGTTTCTTCTTATCTCAACTCCAAACATAAGTTGATTTACAATTGTTTTCAAGACCATAATAAGATTTCCATTCTCCAATAATCATTTTCTCAATTCCATAAGAACGATATCATCGTCATAAAGAAGAATATTGATGATTATACTAGTGAGAGTAGGCACGACACAACCTGTTTTTTCCAAGCAATCTTCTAACTTGTCAATGTATATGCCAAAAAGGGTAGGGGCAGGGTAGGTATAATCCTTTATGGCTATATGAGGACCTTATTTTATTTAATAGATACAAATGAAGCTTTGAAGACCTAATTGAGAATTTGTTTGGTACTAAGTTGGTCAAGCTCTGCAGTTTTTAAAACCTAATAATTTGCAATGGAGTAATGAAGTGGTCAAAATCCAACCAGATGATTTGTATTCATGGGCTAGGCAGTAGTATTGTAGATTATGTGATATATGATATCCCCGTTTCCAACCAAACAGAAACTTTTGACCTTTTAAATGACCATGAGCCTGACTATGATCATAAACCTTTAACCCTGACTCTAAACTTTTCCATGCATAGGAGCACCATTGAAGATAATTTTGATAATCAAAGGAATTTTTGCTTTGACAAAAATAAAGTTGACATTTTCTTAAAGTATTTAAATAGTAAATTAAATCTCCTAACTTATAAGGAAAACAATCAAAAACTCTATCATAATTTTACAACTACCCTTTCCACTTCTATTAACAAGTTCTCTTTCGAGGTGTCCTATAAAAAGAATAATAGAACAACCAACCCTTGGTATGATAAAGAATGTAAAATTGCTAAGAAATCCATTAGGGATGCTTCTAATGAGTCCTTAAAACTTGATAAGATAAATATGTAGAAAACCCTAATTAAAAGGGAAAAAAAGGTACTATATCAATAAAAGGCAAGAGAAACTTTCACGACTATATAAGTTGGATCCTAAGAAGTTCTGGAGCTAAATTCTAAACCACAATACTAAAGAAAATAATAGGATTCCCTTAAGGGACTGGAATTCCTACATTAAAATTCTTTACGAGTTCTTTAATGCCATGGACACCATTCATATTGTCCCTACAACGGAATAATTTTTTTCTTTAGATGACATAGAGTTTGGGGTTAAGCGGCTTGCAAATGGAAAAACTAAGGACATTGAAGGCTACCAAGCTGAAATTTTTAAAATCAGAGGGCCATTCCTTATCCCTCACATACATAATCTCTTCAATTTAGCAGTCAAGCAGGGCTTCCCTAAACCCTGGACACAAGACCTCATTGTTCCTATTTTTAAAAATGGGGATATAAACATTCCCTTTAAATATAGGATGATTATGATTAGCCCGATTTTAGCCAAGATTTATGAAATTATTATGGAAAAGAAGATTAGCCTTCGGCTAGAAAGTCACGGTAAAAGAGCTAAAGGCCAGGCCAAGTTTAGGAGATATCATTCAACTATGGACCATCTTGTTACCTTTAGGATCATTTCAGAGGAGTTCTGCAATACTAAAAACAATCCTTTTTGTTGTTTTGTTGACTTTAGAAAATCTTTTGACATGGTTCCTAGGAAAAACCTTTGGAATAGGTTGGAAGAGATAAAAGTGCCTCTTAAGTTGAGGGTTGCTGCAATAAGGATGTATGAGAATGTTATTTCTAAGTTTAAAAACACTGAGGGTTTGTCAAAAGAGATTAACTGCAATATCGGAGTCAAACAAGGTTGTCCCTTGTCCCCTACCCTTTTTGGCATATACATTGCCAAGTTAGAAGATTGCTTGGAAAAAACAGGTTGTGTCGGCTCTACTCTCACTGGTATAGTCATAAATATTCTTATTTATGCTGATGATATCATTCTTATGGAAAGGAGTCCCCATGATCTTGAAAACCAACTAAGAATCCTCAAGGATTTTTGCTCTAATATGGGTATGACTGTTAATACTGATAAGACTAAGTTCATGATTATTAAATCCAATAAGATCCCTTATGATACCTTTCTATATGACAAAAATAACTTGGAGAAAGTGAATTCATACAAATATCTTGGAATTGATATTCACCACAAGCTCAATTGGAATTATAGCATTGAGAAAAGGATTATTGGGGGATGGAAAGCTTATTATGGGCTTGAAAACATTTGTAAATCAGTTGATCTTTAGAGTTGGGATAAGAAGAAACTCCTCTTTGAGACTCTTGTTACATGTGTTATTTTTTATGGATGTGAATTCTGGGGTCGTAGTATCTCTTGTGAATCTTGGAGAAAGATAGAGAAAATACAAAAGAATTTGATAACCTAGAATCTCAAAATTAAAGGAAATACACCCTATCCCATCCTCCTATTAGAAACAAGCCTCTCCCCCATTGAGAGCATGGCTATGACTAGATACCTAATGTATAATAACAAGTTAAACAACATGGAAGACAAGAGGCTTCCTAAAATTGCTTCAAAATCGAGTCATAACCACCATCGACTCAAGCGAGGATGGAATAAATATGCCCAGTCTTGGCTAAACTATTGGAGAATCATGGAAGACACCATTTTGAAGAATAAAGATACTATTAAAAAAAACATCAAATCAAATTCTAAGGAGAAAATGTGGTGTGATAAATAGTTAGAGGAAAAAAAAATTAAGGTATTATAAGGATGTAATCAACCCTAATCTGGAATATCATAATTATCTATCTGTTTTGCCAAGTGTAAAGGAAAAAATAAGCATTGCTAAGATACGAACAAATTATCACGAGCTCCATACTGAAACTGGGCATTGCTCAATTCCTAAAATTCCATTGGATGAACGAGTGTGTCACCTTTGTGACACTAAGAAGGTTGAAGATGAAAATCACTTTCTCTTAGATTGTCTAGCCTATACCCATATTAGATCTCATTTTCAAAATGTTTTTCACACTACCAACCTTCCTAACCTCTTAACTCAACAAAAGTATGGTGACCTTGGAAAGCTTCTCTTAATGCTTTTGGAGCACATAAACACAATTCTAAAGAATCACAAGTAATCACTTAGCCTCTTAAGGTCTGATAGATCAATTTGATCTTAGTGGACTTTAATCATCATCATCATCATTGTAGTAATGAAATTTCCCACTCCATGTAACAATTATATACAAAAAATATATATAATGATATATTCAATTAATTTCATCCAATTCTAATGTAAGTAGTCTCAATATTGGGGTGAAATCATGAAGATGAGTTACACTTTTGCTTGTTTTATGAGAAAAAAAACTGTATTTTCACAAGTTCTTCAACTTTCGGCATACAAAAGTATTTTTTTTATTTAGAATTTCACTTTATAGTAAAACAAAACTTGTGAATAATTGTGTTATCTTTCCAATGACTATTTTTCAAAATTTTTTTATCACGATTTGATATGTCAATTTGACAATTGTTTAATAGTATGTTCCTTAAACATGAAAGGAATGATAATGTGTTACTTATTTCTACAACAATATATCTATTATTAAACTTATGTTTTTAAGAAACGAAATATACTGCAACAATCTACAGAGACTCTATTTTATTATGACTATAATTTTGAATCTAACGGATGAATATTATAATTTCTAGAATTTTTTTAAGTTGACTAAGCTGAAAACGTTCCAGATTTTAAACACATGTTTTTCTACACCTTGTATCTATCTTAATTTTTACTTAAAACTAAAATCTAAATATACCCTTTTGAAAAGAACAGTTTAAGGATTATGGATTTATTTTTTTCCAAATTTTTCACTGTATATTTTTAGAGATACTGATATTTTATTTCATCGAATCATAATGTATGCAAAAAATATTAAGTAGTGATTTTTTTTAAAAATTAAATAAAATTAGATAAAAATAAAGAAAATGAAAACAAATTATAGGAATTGAAAGCAGATTCAATTTTGGAAATGTTGGTGTCATTTTCGAAACCAAATTATCAGTATTTGCAAGAGTCTAAAACTTCCAAAGTTCAGGTAAGCTTGGGACAATTCTCTGGTTTTTGTTTTCAATCCCAATTTCATGTTTTCAACCGAAATAATCTTTCGGCCAAAAAAATAATACTTTGGCCGAATAACTAAAATCTAACTAAAACCGTAAAAAGTAGACAGTTTCCAAGGTTTTCGGCCGAAAAAAACTTCTTTCGACCGAAAGGCTGTTGAGCGAATTCTGTTAGTCAGAAAAAATGAAAAGACATGTCGTATCATTTCATTTCACGCCAAATTGTATAAATAGGCTTTCAACCGAACACATTTAACACAATTCATCGGATGGAAAGATAGATATAAGCTTGGGGATAGGGATTTCAAAGCATTTATATTACTGATTGCAGTTGTATTCTTTTCTTTCTTTATTTCTTTCCTCTGTTCCATAGGCTTAATCGGAGGATCGATATCAATATATGGTGATTTTCTAGAGCACTTAAACAAAGTTTTGAATCATCTTTTTGGTTTTTGTTGAATAAGGCAATTGATGTTTTTTCAAGTTTTTATTGGAATAACAATTCATATGTTGAAAGATAAATGTTGAGCATTTTTTCAAGGTGAAGTATTTGTTGAACATATCTATTACAGATAACTATAAAATTCATGGGAAACAATAGTTTGCGCAAGACAAACTATGATCGTACTTGAGATGATACTCACCAAATCAAACAAAGGAAAGAGCTTTATCGGAGAAACAAACAAGAACATGCAAATATTGAAGAAAGAAACAATGATAATGTCAATAGAGATTTTTGACAAGAAGAAGTTCAACCAGGTATGCATGCACATATG
>SNQJ01S0065405.1:10684-28613 GCA_010110895.2 Picea sitchensis | reverse complement strand
TAGAGGTTGACCTCATCTTGAGGATCTCTCCTTATCTTTTGTGAATTAGTTTTGACTTTCTATTTTTAGAATATCAGATCCATTGTTTTAGGATCTGAAACTGATTGTAAGAGGCTATAAAGCCAAAGACATTTGGAGTTTTAAGGGGTCGATTCTGGATACAGTAATACTCTTTGTACTCAGACTTTTTATTTGTTAATACAGATCACAGGTTTCTTTCCATTTTGGTGGCAGTTTGCCATAAGTTGAATTGAGTTATCCCATTGATCCACCTTTACAAAATACAAAAACATTCATTTCTTAAGTTACCAAGCACCTTTGGTCTGCAACCACAAAGGGTTTCTTGGAGTGATAACAAATTGGCGTCATTGCCGGGGAGAGGAGATTGAAGCTCAGCTTCCTTGGGAGACGACATCGATCCAATATTTGATGATAGACAAAGGCTGGACAATACATCGGTTGTAATCATCTATCTGGCGACTCCATGAAGGACAAATTCGGTGGTGACTCCACAATATTCAGATGTCAAAGGCATTTGTTTCTCTTTTGGCTCGGAGGTTTGCACCTCTCGACTTCTCTTCAATTCTTGGTTTCCCACATCCAGTACCTGATATGTCAGAATGGGGAGATTTTCTACCTGTCTTTCAAGAGGAGAAAGATGATAATCCTGCAGAACACCTCCTCAAGTTTCATGAATGCATGGAGCTATTAAATCTGCATCATGAAGATGTTCGTATGAAGATGTTTATGTACTCATTGTATGGTGATGCATGTAAGTGGTATTTATCTTTACCCTCTTCAAGTATTTCATCTTTGAAAGACTTTCACAAAGCATTCAATCAACGCTGCAAAAAGTTCTTTCCAGATGAGATTTTATTTGATAATTGTTGTGAAGAATTTAACTTACATAACAAGGCTGAAGATGTAAAGAGGGAAGGATCTCTCCATCACCTTTCTAATGATCTCCATGATACTGTACCTTCTCATCAAGATGAATCACAAACGGATGATAAAGGAATTGAAGATTCTTCTATTAATATTACTTCTGATTTTCATCAATCTAAAGAAATTGTTTATTTAGTTATCCATCATTAGGATCATTTTCCCTCTGAGGTTTATGAAGGTTTGGTTACTTCTGAAAGTTCAATTGTCCACCAAAGAGATGATCAGAAATGTATGTCTGCTGTGGTTATTGATCTTCATGAAGAGTATGCTGCTAAAGTGAATACTATCCATTATGATCAGGAGATTAGTAATCCACGTCATGACAACCATAGTGATGTTTTTGTTATTGGATCAAATGCATCTACTGACTCATGTTGTCTTGAATATGAGATTGTTTCCTTTGAAAGCTTCAAAAATGTTGAGAAAATTAACAAGATAACAAGTGACAATCTCAGATCTGCAGAAGATGACGAGGACAGCCTACCATTGTCAGATTTGCAGGGACTGTTTAATCTTCAGCTAGAAAACGAGAATCATGATCAAAAATGTGTTGAATCTACAACACATGTTATGGGCTGCCCACATTTTTCAGACTTGCAGACAAAGGCAAATTGCATCACTTGTGAAGAGAGTGATGGTGGCGAGGAACTGAACTGTCCAGATCAGCAGTCTATTGTACATGTTTCTCCAACAGATCTCGAGCAGCCTCCATTCAACAATGTGATTAGTAAAGGTAGTTTTCAGTATCTCTTCAATTTACAGTTGGAGCAGCAATCTAAAGAGGTATTGCTCTGTAAATTTGATGACCCTTTTTCTGACTATTTGGAGCCTATCAACAGCATGAATGTTAAGATATTTATGTCAGAAGAATATTCTCTTATTCATCTGCTCAAACCTTTCTTCTGCATGATATGGTCTTTATTATTGTTCGGGCCAGGATTCAACATGATGACAGTAGATCAGTTTCTCACTTGGTTACATTGGAAATACAGTTTTACTTGATCAATATACTTCTGATTGGCTAGATGTAGGAGTAGACAGACAAATAAAGCTTGTCCTACAAGCATGTAGATCGTTTTCAGTTTTTGTTGAATAAGCTGCAGCTGCACCAGCAATATCTACACGTAGTGCCTTTCCCCTGCCTGCTTGGTTTCCTGCACATGGAGAATCCATAGTTTTATTATTTGTATCAGAAAGGACAGTTCCAAGTTACTCTATTGGAATCCCTTGACCAGGTGTCTGAGCCCAAGAGACCATCTGACAAGCCCCTTCGATTGCCACTACAGGATGTGTACAAGAATGGTGGTATTGGAACTGTGCCTGTGGGGCATGTTGAAACTGGTGTTATTAAGCCTAGTATGGTTGTAACCTTTGGTCCCACTGGGTTGAAAATTGAAGTTAAGTCTGTAGAAATGCATCATGAAGCTCTGCTAGAAGCATCACCCGGTGACAATGTTGGCTTCAACGTGAAGAATGAAGATGCTGGGTTGATTAAGATGATTATTTCCAAGCCAATGGTTGTGGAGACATTTTCTGAGTATCCTCCATTAGGTCGTTTTGTTGTATGCATCAAACTGTTGTTGTTGAAGTCATCAAGGATGTTGAGAAAAAAGATCCCACTGGTGCCAAGATCACCAAGGCTGCGGCCAAGAAGGGTAAATAATTTGCTGCTACCAAATACTTCTTGTGTTCAGAGGAAGGTGGAGAGACTTGAAATCCATTTCGCTACATGGTGAAGAAGCTATTCTCATTCTATTGCACGAGATTTGGTGGTTAGGGGGTTGGTATCTCGGCGCATGCAAACATGGGTTCTTGACAAGCGGGATATAGCTGGCCCAGTTCCTTCAGAGCTCTGAGAAGGGACTGAATTTCAAATTGGCGTCGTAAATCTTGCATTCAGGAATGCAATCTTAGCTCCAGTTTCGCTCGAAGCGCCAAACAGATGGTCGAAACGCCAGGTGTGAGTTTTCATTATTGAACTGTTTAAATCCTGCTTCTATGATCAAAGCTCGAGCGATTATCGCCTTAAAATCTGTTAACAGTTCAAAACTTGTCAAGCTTTGAAGATCTTTTATTTCGTCAAAATCCATTCCCGATATTTGACACTCTAGAACAGCGGAAGAGGAAGTGCATGATGCTCGCTCAGATGAAGAGGTCTCCAGTTCAATCTTCACAACAACCCTGATCTCTTAAATAATTCGCAGCCATTTCGCCGTTTTAAGCTTAGATAGTTGCTTGCTCTACTCCATACAACGTGAATTGTCGTTTGTTTTCCATATTAAATCACCGTTGGAACTGAGTGAGGATAACATAGTAACTCTAAGTCTCTGAAGTGTCGAAACTGAGAGAATTTCCCATGGTGCACTGTGAAGTTGGGGAAGCAGTTGGAAGAAGAGTATTAATGTACATTGAGGAATAGCTATTGTTTTATGCAGAGGTTTGCTTCCTACTCTGGGAAACAGATCTGTAACCACGAGAATGTACTGCCCGCTCGAATGGTTACAAATGTTCACCATCAAGTTCCGGTTTAACTGTGAAATGATTATCTTTTGGTATCCATGGCAAATGTCAAAGGGGTGAACTGCAACTTCATTTTAGTCCACAAGGCTAGATCCATATGAAGAGAGTTTTCTTGATGATACAAACAAGAGCTCTTAAATAGGCTTACTAGAAAGACGGTTGCTCGTGTGCTAACTTTCTTTGTTCGACATGCTGCTCTTGTAAGGCCTCTTTCAGAATCAGGAAAATTGCGGTTGACGAGGGATATGGCAGAGTTAGAATTGGTGGTTGGACAAAACTTGTTTCAGGTGGAGCAATTGGGTACACCTTACCGGGCCCTTCGAGCTTTAAAGCCCCTGTTCTTTCAGGAAACGACCAAACTTGGCAGCAGTCCTCTCCTGCAAGATCTACCATGCAGTATGGTCCTTCATCATCTTTATTATCGAGCTCCAGATGAGTTGGAATCTCCTCTGCAGAGGAAAAAATTGACACCTAAGCAATATTCGTTATGGTTGGATTCACAAGGAGAAGAGCAAATTTGGAAAGGTATCAAAGCTACTCTGGATGATTATGCTGCAAAGATTAGTGTCAGAGGAGATAAAGAATTCAGCCCTGTATATCCTCTTATGCTGCAATTGGGCTCCCCGCTGGCTGGAAATACTCCAGGGTCTAAAGGATATTGATTGTCAAGTAAGCAGAAAATCAAAGAGCCATAGGTAAGGCAGCACCATTTGAATCAAGATCAGGGGATCCTTCAGCTGTAGCAGGAGCATAAATTTTAGTATCATTGTAAAGTTTCAGGCCAGATCTAAACTTGTTGCCACCACCTGCTACAAATATTGAAGAGTCCCAGCAAGGAATCGACAGGCCTCAGTTGCTACCTTCATGTGAAATGTCAGATGGGTCTGTCTCAGATATTCAAGTAGTTGGTCAGACGGGAAAAGCGACCTCTGATCCAAATGATGCAGCTGATATCCCAATGAGTGACAAAGCATCTGTTATCTTGTCTGCAGATATAACAGCAACAAATGAACATCTAAATCGTGACAGCTCGGATGCTGGTCTGGAGACAGAGAATGGTGGATGCATGCACTATCTGTACAACCATACAACTGGTGGAAGCCAACTGACTGGTGCTCTGCTCTTAATGATTTTGCTGTATAACCTATATGACATTGAGAACAGAGTTTTTACGTGCAGAAACCAATATTACATTAACAGAGTGAATGAGATTGGCCCTGTTGAATCCCTGCTTAAGCTTTTGGGTTCTGAAAATGATATATTTGTTCGTGCTGAAGCAGATGGTGCACTACAAGCTCTTTCTTCCAGATTAGATAGCGCAAAGAGATCTTTGGTGGATGCAGATGGCTTTCCTGTTTTCATCAATGCAATTCTAGTTCCTTCAAAGGAGTTTTCCTATGGAGCACCTGTCCAAGCTTTGCAAGAAAATGCTATGGATGCTTTAGCTAATATTTCCGGTGGCTCATGCAGAGATGTGCAGTTGAAGCCTTGTCTTGCTTGTATGGCAATGTTTACCTTCACAGAACTTTTTGTCATACAGAAGAAAATAAATTGCTTGTTGGACTGATAACTACAAGTAATAGTAAGGTGCAGATCAAGGAGAATGTGTATGTCAGATAGCCAAACTATCTTCAGGTCTCAACTTTGCATATGATGAGAAAAGAGCACAAAGGACATTTAAATAGGTTCAGCACTTGGCAGGCATTTTTGCCCAAAGCTCCTCCATTTTTGCTGATAACATATCTAGAATTGATGAAGCTGCAAAAGGCGCATCAACTTTGGCGGGGCTGAATATATATAGACAACTACATCTGTGCACTGTTTTTGTTGAATACCATTTAGCTGTGACTTACTGGCATCTGGGGTTGGCATTGGCTACTGGATCTATGGCTTTACAAAAATCTGTTACCATTCATTTTATCCTCCTTTTTCATATGTAACTTTTCTTGCAGGTCTTTTTCAGGAAGAAGATTTACACTTAAAGGATGTCTATTATTCTAAGATGAAGGATTTTATGGGAAACTGCTGCAATAGAGTGCAAGAATGGGTTGCACACATTAACCATCTAATGAGCAACATGAGAAGTGAAGCCTGAGTAGCTTCACATGTTAGGGAAAAAGAATAAGATAAATCAATCAGTCGCCAAGAAATTTAAGTGCAGGACAGAGCAGAGGGATATTCTTTTTGCATATAATCGAGATTCATCCAGTTTTCGATTTTTGGATGAGTTTTTGTTTTCGGTGGTTTAGGCAAGCCCGTGTGTGTGCTCATTAACCACCAAAGAGGCTGAATGACTCCATGCCCAATGCTAAAGGCTACTGAAACTACTAGGTTCTTGGAAACCTCGCAGGGAGGTCTCCATCCCAGTTAGAGCCAGATGTTATCTCCCAAAATAGCACCGTCATTTTGGTCGGGTTTTATGGTGGATAGCATGGCTATTGATAGTTTCCTCAATTCATTGTTGAGTCTTTTTAGCTGAAAAAATTAATTTTTGATTTTGTCTTAAGAAAATAATTTGACCCATAAAGTCTTCTTTTCAAAATTTTCATTTTACACTTTCATCAGCTAACGTGTGTCCAAAAGTTGAGCATGCGCTGTTGAAAGTGCATGCTTTCCGCAGCTAAGGAATAGTTTTTCAAAGGTCATGCACTGTTGAAAGTGCATGCTTTCCACAGCTAAGGAGTGCTTTTTACAAAGAGGTGCGTTGTTGAAAGTGCATACTTTCCACAGCTATTGAGCGGTTTTCACAAAATCGCGCGCTGAGGAAAGTCAAGATTATCAACAGCTAACAGAGGATGTACTCCCGGGTTGGCTACATCAAATCAAATCTTTGGTTCCATATCAGACATTGTTCACAAAAGACCGTTTAGAGTTTTGAATTGCAAATGGAAAGAATGATACTTAAACTTTCAGGGAACTTTTCAATCCCTTCCCAAGCTCCAAATGAAGATATGAAAACACCATTGGATATCTTAGATTCTCTAGATGTCGATCGACTATTTAAACATGCAAAACAGACTCTCCATGACCGAGAAAATTGATTTTGAAAAAATCTGCACTTTCACTAGCGCAGAAGGCAGAATTATGGCTAGTTAGCTGTGGAAATAGCGACTTTCAACAGCGCAGGAGCAGATTTTTCAGGCAAGTGCGTTGTTGAAAGTTGTCAAGGCCAAAATAGCCAAATTTTCGCCTAGATCAAGAATTTTTGGATTTGAATGGTTTGAATCCTTCTTCAATAAGCTAGTTATGAATTATCAAATCAAAATCTGAAGACCATTTTTGGAGATGAAAGTCAAAAGGGCATTTTTTGACTAGATTTAGTGATGTTCAAGGGCAACATGTTAGGGATTTTTGGCACACATCATCAAATTCGAATTCCACTTTCAAAGGAGCAGATCAAAGAGCCTTGGAAGGCTAGGCTACACTTCATCAACTTTCAACCAATGTTTGAAGACCAAAAGATAGAGGTTGACCTCATCTTGAGGATCTCTCCTTATCTTTTGTGAATTAGTTTTGACTTTCTATTTTTAGAATATTAGATCCATTGTTTTAGGATCTGAAACTGATTGTAAGAGGCTATAAAGCCAAAGAAATTTGGAGTTCTAAGGGGTCGATTCTGGATACAGTAATACTCTTTGTACTCAGACTTTTTATTTGTTAATACAGATCACAGGTTTCTTTCCATTTTGGTGGCATTTTTTCACATTTCTTCTTCACTGTTATATTGTTGTCAAACCTTGAATAGTTGTTATCCTATTGTTTGGTTCATGACATTATAATCAGTTCTTTTAGTTGTTTATTAGACCCTACTTTGCACTGGTTTATGAACAATCTTTTCTTCATCCACTGAAAGCTATTTTACTGTTTAACCAATCTTGGAGAGCATTGTCTATGTGTTTACCATTTTGATGTCTGAATTCCATAAGTTGAATTGAGTTATCCCATTGATCCACCTTTACAAAATACAAAAACATTCATTTCTTAAGTTACCAAACACCTTTGGTCTGCAACCACAAAGGGTTTCTTGGAGTGATAACACCCTTCATCTCTGTAAATGTTGTGGGAAAAAGGTCGCTATATTCGCGCAACACTTATGTGATGCTTTCTACTATTTTCTCATCCCAGTAGTCTCCAATGCTGGCCATTTTGGGTTGCTCAACTGTCACGATGTTAACTTTCTTTACCTTGATTGGCGTGGAAATGACTTTTGATTCTATGGGTGGTCCTTCCACCTCTCTTTCGCCTTCTACTTCTTCGATCTGAATGTCGTGTGGGTCGTTTTCATCTAGTGCTTCCTCCTATACATGGTAACATGAAAGTAGTACCTTGACTGTCTGTTTATTCCATTGTTTCTCTTTTGTGATAAATTCTATTTCCGGTTCTTTGATAAATATTACCCCTCTGATTCGTTTGAGGGCTACATCTATGTTAGGGTTCTCATGCTCGAATGAGAAAGTGATTGTGAAGTTCTGTTGCTATGTCCTCCATGTTGTAGTTCCTTTGCGCAATTCCTGTTCTATATACCAGTTCGCTGGTATGCCCTCTAAAGTATGTATGAAGTGATGAGGTCATTCCTCTGGTGGTGTCATTTTCCACAACGTTTTTCACTTCGCCAAGTGTTCCGTTGGTGCCTCTTGTCCATCGTATTTCTATTTTTTGTTGTATTCATGTTCTGCGCCGAACCTTATGCGCAGTAGTCGCTTACACTGATATCAGTCTGTGATGGTCTCTTTATGTGCACCCCACCATCTTGTGGGTGTGGCCTTGAGTGCTAAGTCAAGTGCTAACAGTCGTTGGTTTTCTAAAACTTTGTCTTCATATTGTGTCAAGAATGTTTCCAAATCATTTAATCCATGGAAATTGGTTGGTTCTCTGATTTCTATTCCCACCCATCTTACTGCGCGATCTATTCTCACAAATCTTCTCATGGATACTTCGTGTAGTCTATGCTGCTAGTTTTCTAACCCGGTGTATGAGTTTGTTGCACATGAAGTAATGCTCTGCCAATTGAGTACCCCATCTGCAGTTGGGTTGACGTAATCCTCATTGTGCGCAGTTGTTCTGTAGAACTAGATGATCTCCTCTAAGTCCAGGCAAGTGGTTTCTACGAACCTCTCCCCTTCTGATGGATCTAGTGGTGCTATGACCTTGTATTCTCCGGATTCAAATGTCATTTTCCTGGTTTTCAAATTGATTATGGTCTGGTTGTCAAACACCCAATCTAGACCAAGCAATGTCAGGTAAGGTGTTGTGTCGTCCACTATTTCATTGACTTCAAAGTCTGCTTTAGTGTGAACTCCATGAAGATCTATTGCCAGTCCTTTCAGTCTACCTATTGGTAGGACTCTATGTTGATTTTCTAGTTTCAATTGGAAATTTGAGTATCCCAGTGTTGGCTCTCGCATACATTTCCATGTCTTATTTGGTAGCACATTCACTTCGGATCCTAGGTCTAGTATAATTTCTCCCATATTGAAATCCCAAATGTTAGAATTCAGTCTAAATTCCCTACTTGTTCTTCTTCTGGTGTGTAGGTGATTGACGGTTTTTGGTTCTATCTTTTCTTTTGTCTCGCTGCTACATTTCTCTAATATGTTTTGCAATATTTTCACAGATGAAGGATCACTTAATACTTTTACACACAATTGCAAAAAGCCTTTGATTGTACTTACTTTTCTCTTGGGATGCATTCCGTTGGTATGATCCAATGATGGCGACATCTCATATTCTGGGGCTTCCTTAAATGGTTGTGCAATTGAAGTTGACGTTGTGTCCTCCTTCTGGAATTCTCATCTCGCTTCCTTAAAGGTCTCCTTTTCTTTTGGCACATCGAACTACTCTCGTGGTTCAGTGTTCTTCTTTACCCATTGGTTTTGTGTTGGTTCCTGTCGAACTATGTCATTTCCAGTTTTCGTTCCTCCATAAGTGACTATATTGATGTTTTGTTTGTCATCCCTTGCTTCGACTGAAATCCACTACATTCTAATTGTTCTAGTTCCTCTTTTCCCGAATCTTTACTAGTAGTGTCAGACATTCCTCTGTATCGTGGTCTGATGCACGAAAATGCATACAAGTTTCTGATGGAAGTGGACATTCCCGTGCATAATATCCCGGTTGCTGACAATTGTGACATGTGACTGGTCCTCCACCGCATCCGAAACCTCCTTTGACTCATCCTCCTCCTTGGTAGCCTGGTCAGTCACCTCTCAATGCGTTATACTGTGGTGCCTGATTGTACTACACGGTATTGTACTGGGGTTGTGTTGGGTTATACTGTGGCTGCATGTTATTATATGGTTGTTGTGCAGTATTGTATTACTACTACACAGTGTTGTATGAAGTTGGGGCTTGATTGAACTGTGGCGTTGCTTGCCCAATCATCATTTCGGCATGTACCCTGTATGCATCTGATGTCCTCTCCCATATCAGCTCCATTGTTCTGCAATCTTTGTCATCGTGGCCCACTGACTTACAAAAGGTGCAATATGAATTTTTTGGAACTGTCATGTATTTCTGCATCATCATGCAATGATAAGGGTCGTGACCTAGTTTCTTACATATTTCGCACCATAATCCTCCCTGACGTAGCAGATTTGGCATACCTATTTCCATATACTACGTGAATGTTGGGCATTCGTTCTTGTGGTGTCCTTCTGTCCTGCATGTGGTGCACCAAATGGCTTCTCATTTGTCCTTGTTCTTATTCTGGTTTAGCTGAAACGTTAAATTATTCAAATCCTCCTTCAATTCCTCAATAGTTGGGTCCATCTGCTGGTACTGGTTCTCTTCTAGTTGCAAGTCTGCCCACAGAGCCTCTGTCTGCGTCTGAAATTTTTGTTGTCATAAGAGATATTTTAAGTGTGGGAGTAGTGAGTTTATAAAAAGGTGTCGATGCTGCATCTCGGTCATAAGGTATTTTAGTTTTCCCTTTAGTCACTTGAATCTCTGGTCAATCTCCCATACAAACTCTCATGGTTTCTGTCTTACCTCGATCATTTTGTTCATGTACTGATCCTCTGAGCTTGGCTTCTGGAACTCATTAATCAGTAGCTTCTTAATGTCTGTTAGTGTCCTTGTCGTCCAAGGGGCACTGTTTGTGTCTAGACTCATATACCATTCTAGTGCGTGGTCTCTGAGCATAATTGCTAGCTACATGAGTTTGGTATCTTCATCAGTGATATGCTTTGCCTCCCAGATCTTTGCACAAATGAACAAATGCTTCTCAGGGTATTATGTTGCTTCTCCTCGAAATTCTGGTAATATGATAGTGGGATCATGTCCTGCCATTATAAATACTAAACTACTTCCTCCTCTGCGCATTGTAGATACTTGACTAGTGTTGCCTGAACTGGATCCTCCAGTTGTTGCTCATAGTTTATATGTACTTCTTTCTGTTGGACTTCCTCCGAACTTCGGTTGTCTAAATGATGGTGTTCTCTTTGGTGTATTAGTCGCACATGGGTTTATGGGTTCCACACTGGCATTAATATGGATAGGACGGCTGCCTTCGCCTCCCGTTCTTGGGCCTCTCGCCTTCCTCTCATATGTTGCGCGCAGGATTTCCTCAATCTTCTCCACAGCCCGAAGATCCTCTACCTCTTCCTCATCACTCTCCAAGCCTTCCCTCGCGGCTACAACTCTCTTCTTAGTATTCACGTTATATTGGTAGGGTACTCTGCTATGCGTCATTCCTGATGACATCAATATCCACTTGAGTTGGTCGTCATCCATCATGATTGGGTACAAGGGTTCCTCCTCCTTCTTTCCTTTATCCTTACCTCCTTCTATTTATCCTCTCTTTGTCAGTGTTTCCCCCCTTCCCCCATGCACGCAAGGAAGTTTAGCTTTATGATTCCATTGTCATTATACCTTTGTTATATAACAATATATTAATAGAAGTATACAAGGATTGAATGTACCTTCCTCGAGGTCCACATATAAATTCTTGTTATGTTGCATTGTGTGACTTTGTTGTGTCAACTGCAAATTCAGTGATGAAACTTGCCACAATATTGTCAAGCCAAAAGTCTACTACGCAGGTGAATTTGTTGTTCACCTGTTGTAACTACTCAATCTGTACTAGGGTCCAATATAGCTATCGAATCTGATTCGTCGTGTGGTTATCCTTCAACCTTAGTATCCACTCCTGTAGTAGATGCGGAAAATCATAGAAAAAGACTTCGTGTAAATCAGTAAACACGTATTTGTCCAAGTATTTGCGAGGTGTGATTCTAGGGTTTCTATTGTCTTGTTGTGCAAACTCTAGCTCTTTGGTTCTCAACCAACCTTCAATTTCTGCTTTCATGGGGTTTCAAGGTCTCAAAATTCCCTTCTAATGGCTCATTGCTCTTCTTGTTTCGCTCATTCTTTTCTCGTTCAATCTATCTCATTTACTCAGTCCTCTCTTGTTCCTATTAACACGGCAAATGAACCATTTGTTGGTTTACTAATCTCCTCTACCGTCTGAGTTATTGACCCAGGGTTCATGTCTTTCAGGTTTTCAATAAAGCCTCTAAAACTATCGACCCTCCTGGTAAACCAGAAGGCAACATAGTACACAGAGTGCACTGCGCAGTCTCACCCGAGATAACTTTAAATGGGTGGTTGTAAGACTCAGGTGTTTACAGTATAGGATTGAGTATGAGATAGGTGTTTATTATTACGAGCCATATACTGCGAATTTTGATTGAAATCTACTATTACTCACTGGTGTACATCTATCTTTGACAGTTTATTTCCCTAACAACACAATCGTATTCCAAAACAATGTATTAACTCGTTCATTAAGAATAACAATTATTGTTGAAAGCAAACAAAGATATACATGCATTCATCATATTACACAAGTATTATCATGGTTCACCCCCTCCTGGTCTACATCCACAAAGATTTGGCTCTTGGCTCTTTTATTATGGTAGTTCTGCATCTCTAGCACCACGCGCTTACAATCCCCTCAGATGGGTAAGATCTGTATGAGGCGAACTAGATCACACCAGGCTCCACAGCCTGCGATCTAATCCTTAGATCTTCCTTCTCTCCTCTGTTCCTAGCTCAACAAATTACAAAAATGGTTCATAGTAGTATTACATAACGCATCCACTCGTACATAACTATGATAGGATATTACAAAAGCCGAATTAATACAAAAGTGAACCAACCTCTATATGATACCTACGTATCTATATTTTTATATATCGGTCTCTTCAACCATTTACAATGTATTACCAAAACCCTAACCCTACCGACGTTAGGTCTTCCTCCCATGCGCACGTGTTGTTCTTCCTCCAGCTGTCGCTTTCCTTGTGCACGCTTTCTTGCATGTGCGTGTGTTGTGTTACCTTCCAACTGTTACTTCCATTTCTGCACGCTTTATTTCCCACGATCATCCTTATTTACACATCGGCCTAGTGCCAACAACTATATTTGGAGAAAGATGATCTCTCTTGTTTATCTGTTGTTTCTAATGCTACTTCCAGAATCATTCTATCTAGCAAAGGTTATGGTGCTCGGGGATGGTTGTGTGCCTATGGTTGGGTGACAATATTGCGATATTGTCTATGGTAAAACGAGCACATCGAATATTTTAACAGGTTATGAGCCCACACCACCTTCAAGACAGTCCAACCACTGGAAGGTAAAGTGACAGTTCTTTGTTAAGCTCATTGTGGCACCAGTTGCAGCTGCAACTAGGGTTCTTGATTGTGCAGCTACAACAAACCCTAACCTAACCTTCTCGATACTTCAAGTAAGACATTTGGAATAATTCTTGGACATTCTAGTGCGCCTTAGCCTAGCGCACATGTTGGTACTCTTAGCAATAAAAAACATCAAGTTTGAGTTTTTGGTCAAACTCAAAGGTTGATTGGTCAAAGTGAAAAGTTGACTAGTCAAAGTCAAAGGTTGACTTTTGGTCAAAATTGAAATTTCAGGGTTTCTAGCTTGTTTTAATCATTAGACATTTTTGATTAAGTTTCTAACCTCTTCTTATCAAGATGGTGTCTAGTTTCAAATTAGAATACAAGTTGAACGATGCTGCAAATTTCAAAGGTATGCACTTGTATATTATTTTCATGTTATATCATCCAACAAAACCATGAGTGTGTTTTGCAGGGAATGTACAAGAGACCTTGTCCAAGAAATGATATTGGATTCAATACTTTCAGAGGAACAAACAGTGGAGGCTCCAGGTTCTAGGTTTGATTGATCAAATTGTTAATATTTGCATATATCAAGTTTCATAGTTGCTATAGTTGTGACAACAACCTTTGAAAGGCTATATTATTGTTATAACTTTTGATATATATGCCTATTTCACTTGTTTGTAAAATGAACTAACTTATCCTCTGGCAGATATTTCTTGTTCCCCGGAAGGTCACCTTGGTAAAGACTGAATGAAGGAGGTGTGGGCCCATAACTTGTTAGAATATAATGGATGTTCTTTTTTAACCATAGACAATATCACTATTGTCGCCCAACCATAGGCCGAAGCCACCTTTGAGCACCTTAACCTTGATAGAGAATCATTCTGGAAGCAAACCCTAGGCTAGATAGCCTAAACAAGATAACGCACCTCTCTCCAACGATAGAGCACCAAACATGAGTAACAAGAGCTGATCAGAGAGTCCAAACCATAACCAAGAGAGAGTTCAGGCCAAAACCGAAATCGTCTAGCTGCAACGCCATCTCTCCTCAAAACTTGCGCACAAACTGGCCAACTGCAGTGTGCACAAGTGCTGCTTCTGCAGTTCTAAGAATGCCTGCCAGAATGAAGACTTGCCTCCTATATTTATACTAAAACTAGCAAATTGCCTGGGCCAACTTCTCATTCTAGGTGCCTATTTACTTAGTATATAATATTTCCTTTAGCCGACTTCTTCTCTTGGAGGCTAATAACCTAATACAAATTATCCTCTTGAGCCGACTTGTCTTCTAGGGTTATTAGCCAAGTAATTAGGGTTTCTTCTTGCTTCCTAGAATATTTTATTCTCGTTAGGTTTACACGTGGAGGTAAATACCTCCCACAACTACCATATTATCAACAAAATAGGCCTACTTCTTGACAATGAGGAAGTTGGATGTAGACCAACCACACACCTGGGAAAATAGTTGGTAGGGTACTCTATGGCCCATGATTGAAACATTCCTATGGAAAGTGGCCAAAGAAAAATATCTCACTTGTGACAAATTACGACATTGAGGGTTTGAGGGTCCATTGAGGTGCTTTATGTTCTAGAAATATGAGGAGACCAATAAGTATTTTTTAATCAATGCATCTTGCTGAGCTAGTTGTAGGAAAAGGGGGCCAACATCTTTAGTTAATTAGACATAAATGAAGAAATCATTCCAACAACTTTGGAACATTGCAAACAACACCCCTTCATATACCCTAACCTTAATAGGGCATGGAATCTCTTCCCAGGTTTCTTGTTTTGAACCACCTAGAAGGAGCATAATCATAGAGATTTTAGAGACTAAACATAAGGCCCAAGCATACTATAACAAGTAATCGAAAACAATATCAAAGAAATGATTCAAGCAACATAAGGACATAACACTAGGGAAACTTGTCGTTGCCATGAAACTAGAATCCTATACACCTGAAGAATCCCCTCTCAAGCTAGCACACATAGGCCTGACCGATATAGCATCAACATCAGAAGCCTTAAGCAATGGTTCATCCTCTCCTTAGAAATCCATTAAGTTGAATTTTGATGGAGCCGCCAAATACAACCTAGGTCCCACAAGCATACATGAAGTTTTCATGGTAGCACTCTTAGAATCTTTGCTAGGCATAAGGATATGGATACAAACAAATCCTCTGAATTTCATACAATAGAAAAAAGGATTGCAATTAACCACAAAACACCAATATCTCAACTTATTGATGGATTGTAATTGAACACATAATGTACCATATTTCAAATTTTTCTATTTCTTTTTAATTTATAAATTTTTTGCACCTAGAATAACTTATTTGATTTACATCTATTATATCTCGCTATAAAATAAGTGTTTGTGTGAGAACACATTGATATTTTGGTTTTTTCCATTTAAAAAATTGGAACTAATTTTTTTTTTCTATTGGTCAATCATCCCTAAAAAAGTTATTTTAAAGGAGATTTGCTTGAGAACTTGTCATCTGTCCATAACCTATCAATGGAAAACACGTATACAATGCAATTTGGCCAGTTGTTCCACCATTGTCCCCCACCACCTCTGTTTGGATTAACCCACCATCTATTCCTCCTCAAAATTTGTACCTACCTATTCCTCCTCGAAATTTGTATCCACCGCTTCTGTACATGCTCTAAATTTGTACCCATTACCTCTCTGTCCATAAAAGGATGCTCTCAAAGACATGGACCGCTGCTTAACTCCTGGAATCAAAACCTTCATGGAGACATTGTTTTCTGCATAGGCTCCAAATTTGTACCCACCGTCTCTCTGTCTGCATAAGTATGCTCACAAAGAGATGGACCGCTACTCAACTCCTGGCATAAAAAAATTCGGGCATCAAAAAATTCATGGGAACATAGTTGCCTGCGCAAGGATTCTAGCAAGAGATGGACCACTGCTCAACTCCTACCTCAAAAACTTCATGGAGACACTCTTTTCTAGACAAGTATGCTCGCAAGAGATGGACTATTGCTCAACTTTGGCTCGCATTTTTCTTCCATGTCCTCAACAATAACAACCGCCATAGAGATGAACCTACTTATACAATATTGCTTCAACAAATTGCTAGACAAGAGCTTGAATATATGGAGAGGAAATAATCCCCCCGTTTTTTTTATCTACTATAGTTGTTTTGTTGGGTGGAATTAATAGATTCCTTCTATATTTAGTGTATTGGATTTCAGATTTATACGTATTCCTCCTACCCTAGGTGGGAGGCAGGAACCCTTGGACGTGAAGAATGAGGGTATCGACGCCATTAGTAGATCTCTTTGCCTTTCCATACCTCTGGGCGGTGACCAATCAACAGACTTTTGTGCGGTGACCAAGCAAAGGGGATGACCACCATTCGGTGAAGTGTCGGTGAAATTCCCTCTCACATCTCCAACGGTTGAACATCGTGGGCCGATGTAGGGAAGACTGAGAAGGCGGTGTTAGATAATCTTGGATGAATCTATATGCAGGGAATGTTCATCTCTCATGGCGATGATAACTATGTGTTTCTCTCCATGGATCCCTTGCCGATGGGGACATTGTTTGATTCGAACTCGGTGAAATTCCCTCTCACATCTCCAATGGTTGAACATCGTGGGCCGATGTAGAGCATTCTGAGAAGGTGGTGTTAGATAATCTTGAACGAATTTATATGCAGGGAATGTTCATCTCTCATGGCGATGATAACTATGTGTTTCTTTCAGCCATGCCAACCTTAAGCCGAACCAAGCCCCAAGATATGTTACAAATGTTAAGATCGAGAATTGTTGATTGTTGGTTATCCAAACCCATGCAAAACCGAAGGAAGAGGTAGACACCTAAACTCACACCTCCAAATGCAAACGAACCAGACAAATGGCGAATGAGACCTGGGCGTAGGGTTTTTGAGGGGTGAATATTTTATTACGGAAATAAATGGCAAATGAGACGTGGGGGTAGGGTTTTTGAGGGGTGAATATTTTATTACTAAAATAAGAGGGAGAGGCATGTGGGCCTCATGCGAGGCCGCACTTTGCCTCACCCTAACTCAATGAGATTTGAAATTTTTTTATTTTATTATTTTTAATTGTTTTTTTTCATTTATATGTTTAGATTCTATTTCGAGATTAAAGTTGCTTATGATTTGAATTTTAAATAAACATTATCTCACCTAAACTCACCTAGAATCAATAAGATTTGAATTTTAAATTTTATTGTTTTATTTGTTTATTTTAATTAATTAAAATTTTTTTTTTTTTTTTTGGATATGGTCTCTACCGTCCATTGCATTGGGAAAAACAAATAATAAGTTTACTTTATAAGATTAACCCTTCAAATTCTAAGATTGGCAATTACATGAGAATTCAATGAAAAGCTTAATCTTGCATCCTATAAATCCTAGATCGAGTAACTGGGGAGCAGGGGAAGGCATATAAGGAAGAAAGACTGTAGTTAGCTCGAAACCTTGCAACCGGGAAAGCAGGAAAGGCTGCTAGGGGAAAGAGAACTACAATCAGTCTACTCAGTCCCAGTACTCCTTCTCGATAAGTAAGGTAGGGGTGCTGTTTAGTTCCAGTAATCGAGCGTTGCTCTTTGTTGGCTATTCATAGATCTGGAGTTATATTCTATTGCTGATTTAGCTGCCTTCTTTCAGAACCTTAGTAGCGAGTATCTTGTAAGGGGAGCAGGCGGTCTGGTCTGATGGAGCTGATTAGATCCACAACCGAGATGGAGCCACCCCTGGAACCCAGGAGCAAAGCTATCCCCCTTCTTGGGACCCTGAGCTCTACTCTATTTCCGAACTCGAACTCATCTA
>SNQJ01S0065404.1:52203-63319 GCA_010110895.2 Picea sitchensis | reverse complement strand
TGGGTACATGGTTGAGACAAGTAGTTGATGAGTTGGCACATACATGAGGTGTATAGTTGGTGATGTTGGTACATCTTGATGAGTCATAGTTTATGTGTATTTGATGCATGATTGGTACATATTTGGTGCATGGTTTATGCACTCGTTGATGGTACAGGTTGAGGTACAGGTTGATGCATGGTTGATGCACTTGTTTATGGTATAGGTTGATTACAGGTTGTTTGGACAGGTTATTGTGACAAGTTATTTGTACAGGTTTGATGCATCGTTGATGCATTTGTTTATGGTACAGGTTGATGTATGGTACATGTTGGCACAGGTTATTGGTACAGGTTGTTACAGGTTGAGGTACAGGTTGAAGTATGGTACATGTTGGAATAGGTTATTGGTATAGGTTGTTACAGGTTGATTATAGGTTGATTGGTACAGGTTTACAACAATATATCTCACAATTATAGTGTGACAATGGTTCCATAATTCTAATTCTACGACATGGTGGTTGGACGTGGCAAGGAAAGGTGGTTGTATCCACCTTATGATTGTAGCCGGAGAACATAGGGGGTTGTATCCTCCTTCTAGTTGTAGCCATAGAATTGGGGAGTTGGATATTCCCTCAGGTTGTAGCCTGAGAAACTAGGGGGTTGTAGCCTCCTTCTGGTTGTAGCCAGAGAATTGAGGAGTTGGAACTTCCTTCAGGTTGTAGCCTGAGAAACTAGGAGGTTGGAGCCTCCTTCCAGTTGCAGCTGGAAAACAAAGGAAGTTGGTGCTTCCAATGAATGAAATTCTTAAACACATATAAGAAAAAGCATTCCGTGGCTTTCTCCCGCTTGGGTTTCCATGTAAAATCACTGGTGTACTGTGTATTATTGGATGATAATGCTACATTGATTGGTTAAAAATGATTATTTCTCTATTAGTGATTCACCCCCCCCTAAGTAATCCAACAATTGGTATAAGATCCGGCTCCTTCAAGAATCAATTTAACCACTGAAAGGTAGATCATGGAGAGAAACAACATGTATAGACATTGAATACCACAATTTGATGGACATAAGTATGCATTCTAGAGAAGAAGGATGAAAAAATATATACATGCACAGGGATTTTAAATTTGACAATCTATAGTAGATGGATACAAAGAACCAACAGTTCTGCTAACAAGTGAAAAAACAATAAAAATCGGTCAAAATAATTCCAAAGCCACAAATTCACTTCTGAATGGTCTTAGTGAATCGGTATAGACCAAACTTATGCATTGTAAATCCACTAAATCTATTAGGGACAAACTTCAAAATATTTATGAAGGAGATTCAAAAGTCAAAGAAGCAAAGCTTCAAACTTACAAAGGTCAGTTCGAACAACTAAATATGAAGGAAGATGAGAATATTGCAACTTACTTCTTATGAGTCGATGCAAGAGTAAATGAAATCATAGGATTGGGAGAAGAAATTAAAGAATCTGTAATTGTTCAAAAGGTACTGAGATATCTTCCTATGAGATTTGATCCTAAGATATCAACACTAGAAGAAAGAATAGATCTAGACTCAATAAGCATGAATGAACTACATGCAATCTTCACAACATAAGAAATGAGAACTGAACAGGGAAATCTAGATATAAAAGAAGTAGATTTCAAAGAATCCAAAAGGTCAAAGAAAAAGGGAAAACAAAAAGAAAAATAACATAGAAGCAGTAGTGACATCTCAGAAGATGATGAAGAAATGAGCAATTTTGTCAAGAGATTGAATAAGGGAACCAATGATAGATATAAAGGTAAGATTCCATTGATTTGTTTTAATTGTGATGGTATTGGTCATTTTGATAACAAATGTCCTCATAATAAAAATAATGGGAATGATGAAGATTACTCAAATAGAAAACAAACATATAAAGGCAAAGGAACCACAAAGAAAGTTTTCAAGAAAAGCTTATGCACCAAAGAGTACATCTCCTCATCAGATGAAGATGAAGTGAGTGACATTGAGACAGAAAGATTTATATTCATGGAAGTAGAAGACTTTGATAAATAAGACACCAAAGAAGAATATGAAGAGGCAAAAGTTGACTACCGGGATGTTTTTTTTACTGCCATAGAAGTTATAAGAAAAGAAAAGAGGGAAAACAAGAAGCTACAAGAATAACTAGACAAGAAGGAAGATACTCAATAACAAGAGAATATCATCACGGAATTGAAGGTTCAAATAGAAGAATATAAATTGATTGAAGAAGCACTCAAAGAAAAGTTAGAAGAAAGAGACAAGATCATTGGAAATTTGGGATCAAAGGGGATAGGAAGACCTACAAGGAATATTACAGGGACACTCCCCCATCGAGAAGATTCAGATTTCAGAATCAACGACTGGCAGAAAACAATTGACCTCAGGAAGAAGAGGGATTCATAAGAGTAACTCCTTTCATAAGATCTCCAACTCCCAGGTATCAAACTATGTTTTTGGGTTTATGTTATGCATGAAATTTTTTTGAACATAAAACTGTAAATTGTGGAGCTAATAGAAGGAACGTAAATGGTTATCCAAGAAGGCCTAGTGAAACACATAGAAGAAGCTACAACATGTTTGAATCATTGAGCATTGAAGTGGAATTATACAAGTGCAATAACTTTGTACACATGGCCAAAGATTGCATAATGACAGTCCCTCCTAGAGAACCACAACAAAACAACAACAGTCACAGACATGAGCCTCAAAAGAGAACATGGATAAGAAAACATAATCAGTATAGCAATGAAGAATGCACACTCTCTCTACAAGATAAGAAGAAGAAGCGTGGTTGGTATTTTGACAGTGGTTGTTCAAAACACGAAGAATAGGTCAACAAAGACCAGGTCCCAGAGATCACAAGATTGGAAATAAAACGAGATGAAGAAAATTCCACATAGAAAAGGAAAGATGCCAGATACATAAAGGTTTGGAAAATAACTGAAAGAAAAGAAGGACATGTAAATAAGGAATAGGTTCAAGAGATTGTACTTTGAGGCATTGTAGTTAAAGATGAATCCATAGAAAGAAAGAAAGAAGTTAGAGCTCAGAGAGATGATGAATCTACTAATGAAGATGATGATGAATACACTTCAGAGCAGGAATTGTTCTGAGCCAACTGACTTAGAGACTTCTAGATAATATGAATAATATACAAGGGGAGTCTATGCGGTAGCTGAGATAGACCATAGAACCATCCTTCGATCAGCTTGAAGAATTTGAGTAGATAGATTCAATGCATTCAGTTAGCAGAAGTACAATATGATATATTAATCAGTTGTAGTAGTACTTCATGATTGTACAGTGACATATGAGTCAAAATTATGGATAGTTGTGTAGCAGAGTCTTGAATAGTATGGATGTGAAATCAAATTTTCTGAACAGGGAACTTGAAGAAGAAGTCTACATTGAACAACTTGTTCCTAGAGCATGGTGCTCTAGAATGGATAAATATCTATACCAGGCAGGGTTCATAAAAGGAAGTGCAAACAAAAACCTCTACATCAAAGTAACTCAAGATAGTATTTTATTAGTTGAAGTTTATGTTGATGATATTATTTTTGGAAGTAATGATGACAGGTTAAGCCAAAAATTTGCAAAGGATATGCATAATAAATTTGAAATGTCACTACTTGGAGAACTATCCTTCTTTCCGGGTCTTTAGATATGTCAAATAAACCAAGGAATTTTTATTTCTCAAACTAAGTATATCAGAGAAATGCTAAAGAGGTTCGGAATGGAAGATTGCAAACTAGTTACCACTCCTATGAAAACCAGTTGCAAGTTGAGAAAAGATGATGATTCAAAGTCTACAAACCAGAGGCAATACATGTCAATGATTGGTAGCTTACTATATGTGACAACATCCAGACCAAATCTAATGCAGACAGTTGGATAGGTGGTATGATTTCAAGTAGCACCAAAGGAATCGCATGTATTAGCAATGAAGAAGATTTTCAGATATATCAAAGGAATATAAGAGCTTGGATTATGGTATCCAAAAGGAAATGATATATCACTTATTGCCTACACAGATGAATATTGGGCAGGTTGCATTGATGACCGAAAAAGCACTAGTGGAGAAACGTTCTACTTGGGTGAGTGTTTAGTATCTTGGCTAAGAAAGAAATAATCATCAGTATCTTTATCTACAGCCGAAACATAGTATATTGCAGAAACAAGATGTTGTACTCAAGTTCAATGGATGAACAAACTTTGACAGATATACAGGTTGAGTATGATGAGCCCATTCTAATCTATTGTGATAATACAAGCGCCATCTGTATCTCAAAGAACCTGATGATGCACGCCAAGACGAAGCAAATTCCAATAAAGTATCACTTTCTATGGGAACATGTTGCAGACAAGAACATCAGAGTTGGATATGTGGGCTTAAAAGAACAAGTGGCAGACATCTTTACAAAACCGCTTCCAAGGGAAGCCTTTGAGTATCTTCGCCAAAGACTCAGAGTAATTTCTACTCCAAAATGAATGATTTTGAATGCTTATCTTATATGTATTATATTTACATGAGGAAGCACCATAAAGAGGACAATTCATGTTGGAATATCAACTTCAGGAAGAGTTCAGTCAGGGGGAGTAGCCCCGGATGGAAATATACCTTTTCCATTGATGACAAAGGGGGGAGAGATTTATCATATGCAAAGGTAAATGCTTGGAGAAAGAGCACAGATGCATGGTTCTAGGGGGAGCGATGGTCACAGGAGGAGCATGAGTGATGTGAATTCAGTATTGCATCAGAGTGTTGCCATCAATGCCAAATGGGGAGATTTTTTATTATTTGGGTTGGTTATCATTGATGTCAACCCTCGAAGAAAGTACGGTAGCAAATTCTAGTAGCACAAAGGTTTGGATAATGGACCCAAGTTTGTTTGATGTATAATGGTATGAGTTTTAATATATTTGAAGGTAATACTATTCTATATGTATAGTACATGTCATTCCATTTCCGGTGGTATGTGGAACATCACATAAATCCTCACGATTAGAGAGTTATGGCCATGTGAATATGGAGAACCCTCATGAGTCATCTAGAAGCCCCAAAAGGTCAAAGTAGTCAAAGTTGTTGCAAAGAATAAATTATTTAAATAATAAAGTGAAGTGATGAGTGTACTTTAAGTCAAAGTGGATACAAAATAAATTATTTAAATAATAAAGTTAATGGATAAATTACTAAGTGGTTAGAAGTGGGTTAGCCCTAAAATAAGGAAAGTGGTTTAAGATATTTTAGAAGGTAAATAATAAAGTGAAGTGATGAGTGTACTATAATTCAAAGTGGATACAAAAGAAATTATTTAAATAATAAAGTTAATGGAGAAAAGTGGATACAAAAGAAATTATTTAAATAATAAAGTTAATGGAGAAATTACTATGGACAAGGGTTAGAAGTGGGTTAACCCTAAAATATGGAAAGTAGAGTTAAGATGGTTAAAAGGCAACCCTTGAGGAAGCTACATGAAAGTATAAATAAGAGGCAATGATCTTTCATTTTAATCACACTTGAACATATTGAATATATACAAGGGAATGAGGTAACCAAAAGATATCTAAGCTGATCTCAAAGGGAAGGTGAAATAAAGAAGTCCAAATTCAAGGGAGCATAAATCATTTTGATGATGCTTCTAAGGCATGTTATTTACAGGTCATCTCACCATTTTCTCAATAAATGTTTTCTACAATTATTCAGACAGTGAAATTGGGAAGGGCCATTGAGGAAACATATCCAAGTAGCTATTGTGATAAAATTTCATTGTAATATTCTTATTTTTGGAGTTACACTCAATGAAAATAGGTTTGTGGCTAGTCTTGAAACCAAATTAACACAAGTGTTTCGGGTAAAAGCATTGTAAAAAAGTCATCATAACTATTCATAAGATCCAAATTTAGTAAGACCAAATGCATTGGTTAGAGTACACTATGTAGTATTTTATGTACCATTTTTAGATCCATACAACAAATATTCCGTGCGTGGGCACTACTCTACAAGTTCAAGCCTCTCTAGAATAAGCCATAATTCAACACAGTGGCATTTTGCTAAAATCCTTTTTTATGAAAGGTTGTCCCAAGTAGTGAAACCTGAAGGGAATTGCATAAAAGACACTGAAGAACATTGTGGGTACTATTTTAGATATTTATTCATTAAAAGAACATAGTTAATATGATTATTTCATGTTAGGGTTGATGACTAATCCAAAATTAGTCACAAGTGTGTGAGAGTAAAGTAAACTTTTATGAAATTGATAGTCTCTTGTTGTTGTGCTATGAAGGTTTGTAGGTATGTGATCATACACCAGGTCTATTAAAGAGTTACACATCACATTTGGATGATGAAATTGATGAGGGCTTTGGCTGAGGTACATGCTAAGTACATGGCTGAGAGACAAGTAGTTGATGAGCTGGCACACATGAGGTGTATATTGATGATGTTGGCACATCTTGACGAGTCATAGTTTATGTGTATTTGGTGAATGTGATTGGTACATATTTGGTGCATGGTTGATGCAACGCTGCTGATGGTACAAAGTTGAGGTATAGGTTGGTACGGTTGATGCACTTGTTTATGGTACAGTTGACAAAGTTGTTTGGACAAAAGTTATTTGTACACAGTTTGATGTGCATGGTTGATGCATGGTTGATGCATGGTTGATGCATGGTTGATGCATTTGTTTATGATATATATTGAGGTATAGTTGGATGTATGGTACATGTTGGCACATCTTATTGGTACATGTTTTTTGTTGTAGGTTGATTGGTACAGTTTACAATAGTATATCTCACAGTCGATAGTGTGTGACAATGGTTCCATCATTCTACTTCTACGCATTGCATGGTTGGACGCTGTAAGGATAGGTGGTTGTAGCCACTGACATTGTAGATCTAAGAACAGGGGGTTGTAGCCTCCTTCTATTGTAGCTAGAGAATTGGGGAGTTGAATCTTCCCCAAGCAAGTCCGAGAGACTAGGGGTTGTAGCCTCCTTCTAGTTGTAGCTAGAGACTGAGAGTTGGAGATTCCTTCATGTAGCCTGAGAAACTAGGGTTGGAGCCTCATTCCAGTTACAACTGAAAAACAAATAAAGTTGGTTCTTCCAATGAATAAAATTCTTAAAGACAAATAAGAAAAAAAAAAAAAAAAAAATTGCGGTTTTCTCCCGCTTTGCCTCTCTATGTAAAACATTGGTGCAATCAGTGGTGTACTGTGTATGATTGCTCATTTGTTCATTGTTTATTTACTCTGCAACTATTGGATGATAATGCTAGATTGATATAACACTTGCATTTTGTGGTTAAAAATGTATATTTCTCTACTACTGATTCACCCCCCCTCTCAGTAATCCAACAAATGAAAGAGATAAATTGAGCTTCAATAGTTTTACCTAAAACAATAGATATTAATAAAATTTGGATACTAATTTATGACAAAAAATCTCATCATTAACATCATTGTCACTCTCTATTTTTTGTTTAATATGTTCTCATTGTGCCTCAATTTCTTCAAATCTCTTCCTATTTATTTTAATTGTCTCTCCCTTCAATACTACCTTTGGTGACCATTCCCATATGATGCTATTCACATCGACAAACTCCATTCATTCGGTTCCAACAACCCATTGTTGAGTTGTTTTTAAATAGTTTCCTTAAAAATATTTGTTTTTTCTTGATGTTCCATGGGCTTTCACCAATGAACCACTATATTGTATGTTTCAACAACAACATCTCAATCTTTGTAGATATTTCATTTTTTCCTACCTAACCATATTACACAATGCAATTTTGATGATTGTAATTATGAGAATTTGTACCTCAATAATAATGTTTTCTCGTGGAGATATTTAATCTCTAGTCTTGTTACATAGAGGTCCAATGTAGTGATCATTAATAGTGTGTACATTATCCATCAAGTAGGCTTCCATAACTTCATGTGTGGGTTGTATATGATCATTGTTTTCTTATTTTTTGCATTGTGAATGGTTATAAATTATTTCTTGATGCTCAATCTTCACAAAGGGAGCATCCAAAGCTTAAATATATTCTCCTAAAAAGTTATCGACATGCCAATATTGTTCCCCTACCTTCTTAATCCCCTTCTTCCATAATGAGATATATGATTTTAATCCTTTATTTATTTCTTCCATATCAAAAGGTATCTTTACCCATTGATTTGACAATTGATGTTTCCTTTTAAATAAGTCTAGATGGCCACCACACAATGATTCCACAAATTAATAAGAGGTAGCCACTTTTAATATTGAACCAAGAGTTTATATTGCATAATTTCCATGCAATTAATGATATAGAATTTGAAGTATTGACATCCTTTGATATGAATTATCTTAGAATTATCATCCAACAAAGGTGGATCCACAAAGCTCTTGAAGTGAAAGAATTCATCAACTAGATATTGAATGAAAGAATTATAGTTTTCACATGTCCTATGAGTGTCCATCATTTTTGAAAGAAAAAATATGCATTTTTGTTTTATTTCAACTAATAACCTCCCATAAGTTACATCTATGTCTTCATATGTCTGTCCAGCTAGAGGAAACCAATTTCAATAATTTCAAACACCCTCGTTTTTAAAAGGAAAGAAAATGTAAACACATAACCATTTTTTACTACCAATGCAATTATCCATTTTTAACAATAATACTAGTGGAAATTTTCTATTTGATTTGTAATAGTTTACATTATCAACACTTATCTCAATTTCTTGCATATCATCTTGCTTGTAGGATTTTTTTTTTCCATAAGATTTAGTTTGTAATATAGCTTCATGCAATGGGTGGTTTGATGCTCTTTTTTTGTACAACAAATCTGAATATCAATTCAACATTAGTTCGATAATATCCTTGAGGAATTTAGCTAATGAGATCATAATGAAGTTGGAACCCATATTTAGAAATAAAAGGTTGAAGTGATTGAAGCCCCCAATCTTGTGCCCATGTCTAAGCATGCTAGTCAAAGAAATTGGAAGATTCATAACACTACTAATAGCATTTTCCTTCTTACCTGACCTTGGTATAAAATTATTTTCCTTTTTCATCTTTCCATGCATAATGATCAAATGTTTTCTATAATGCCTATGATTCTTTGAACTCAATTTGTGGGTATATAAAACATTTTTATGACTTCTAATATATTTATTATGGGCCATTTGAATTGCCCACAACTATTCTAATTAAACTATATTAGTGGTTCCCTTAAGTTTGTTGGTGATTGAAACATCTTACATCTTGTAAATAAATCATTATTTATTATTATAACATTTGAAAATTGTTTTCTCATTATTGTGCCAAAATTGGATTACAAAACTTGAGGAAGAACCAACAATTCCATGTCCTTTTTAACCTTGTTGCGAATCAAAGCCCGAGTCATACTTGAAGGAAATAATTTGAGAGGTTCTATTGTTCCATCTTGTCGTATTGAGCACGTTAGATGTGGAATATTTTCTGGATTTTGTTCCACAATATTACTAATGCTAGCCACTATTGTAATCATTATTAGATCTGGATTTTTTTAATCCACTATTACCATTCATTGCTTTTAAGTCACCATTTTTAAACATATCCTTAAAGTGGTAGAAAGTGTTTCTTTTTATTCCATAAACTTTGTTGGCATGTTTATAGGCAGAACATGCTTTTCATTGATGGCAAGAACAACAACGACGATGGTATGTTTACAGGTAAGAACAACATCGATGTTGGCATGTTTATAGGCAGAGTGTGCTTGTCACTGATGGCAAGATCAAAGTGTGCATTGATGGAAAAAAAGGAACATAGATCAAAGCTCAGTGAAGAAGAAAACAGTATGCAGAGATCAAATCTCAGGAGAGATAGCGTTCTGATATGAGGAGAAGAGATCCCATACATCAAGGCTCATAGAAGGATTAGAGGTCGTGTCCTTTGACACTTAGATATTTGAGAAAGCCAAAGCTTAGGAGGAGGAACGACAGTGGTCATTGGATCACCAATCCTGAATACCCAATGTACATTAGATCAAAGTCCAGTTACCAGAGGAAGCGCAGAGGAGAAGTACAGATCTGATCCGTTGGATCTGAGCATCGAGGACCAACAGTCGTCGGATCCAGTATAACTGCGAAGAGGATAATGGACGAGATCCATCCTCCAACTCTGGAAAATGTGAAATCATGATGAGACCTGAGCCATTGGATCCAGAGGACACGTGGTGAGAGATCAACATTTCGCTGACTGAAAAGTCAAAGGAAGGAGGTGCTCTAACCTTTGAAGGCATGAAACGCGAAATTGCGATGAGAGCTGAACCGTTGGATCCAGAGAACACGTGGCGAGAGATCAACATTTCACTGACTGAAAAGTCAAAGGAAAGAGGTTCTCTAACCTTTGAATTCGCAAAATGAGAAATCGTGATGAGAGATGGACCGTTGGATCACAGAGGGTTGTGGGCCATTGATCTGGAGCAAGTTTTGGATATCGGGAGTTGGAAGAGTCAGGGTTGGTTCACGTTAAAACACCCGACACACAAAGTCATGATTTGATCACAACTATTGATCAAAGGGAGAACGAGGACCATTGATTCAAGAAGGACACGTCAGCAGACCACGTCAGCAAGGACATGTGGTAGACTACGTCAGCAGGGACACGTGGCATAATCATACAATGACACGTGTCAAGTTGATTCGACATTTCAAGTACATGGAAATAACAAATTCGAGTGACACATGGAAGCTTCTCAGTTCATGACACATCATCGAGTGACACAAGATTTATGTCACTCCGAGAGTTTTTCTTCGAGATTTTTACCACCAGTACTCACCCAAAGACCCGAAGTCCCAAAGGCCGAATTCCTGGAGTGCAGGATAGCCATTGGATTAAATAGGACACACGTCAGTGGATTGTCAACTCTGGGAAAAAATAAAGGAAGGATGAACGAGAGTTTGAGATTTGAAATCTCCGGAATGCGAAGTTCTGTCAGGCGTCGGATCAATTTCAAGTGGAAGGAAAGGATAAGCTAGCAAAGATGCATCATGGAAAGATCGATTTGTTGATCTAAGATCCTGATCGAACGAACAACATTCACTCCAGATATAAATATGCGAGGAGTTTACACTCAAGAAAGTTTGA
>SNQJ01S0065404.1:24717-51317 GCA_010110895.2 Picea sitchensis | reverse complement strand
AACAACAACGACGATTGTATGTTTACAGGTAAGAACAACATCGATGTTGGCATGTTTATAGGCAGAGTGTGCTTGTCACTGATGGCAAGATCAAAGTGTGCATCGATGGCAAAAAAGGAACACAGATCAAAGCTCAGTGAAGAAGCAAACAATATGCAGAGATCAAATCTCAGGAGAGATAGCGTTCTGATATGAGGAGAAGAGATCCCATACATCAAGGCTCACAGAAGGATTAGAGGTCGTGTCCTTTGACACTTAGAGATTTGAGAAAGCCAAAGCTCAGGAGGAGGAACGACAGTGGTCATTGGATCACCAATCCTGATCAGAGTCCAGTTAGATCAGAGTCCATTTACCAGAGGAAGCGCAGAGGAGAAGTACAGATCTGATCCGTTGGATCTGAGCACCGAGGACCAACAGTCGTCGGATCCAGTATAACTGCGAAGAGGATAATGGACGAGAGCCATCCTCCAACTCTGGAAAATGTGAAATCATGATGAGACCTAAGCCATTGGATCCAGAGGACACGTGGTGAGAGATCAACATTTCGCTGACTGAAAAGTCAAAGGAAGGAGGTGCTCTAACCTTTGAAGTCATGAAACACGAAATTGCGATGAGAGCTGAACCGTTGGATCCAGAGAACATGTGGCGAGAGATCAACATTTCACTGACTGAAAAGTCAAAGGAAAGAGGTTCTCTAACCTTTGAAGTCGCAAAATGAGAAATCGTGATGAGAGATGGACCGTTGGATCACAGAGGGTTGTGGGCCATTGATCTGGAGCAAGTTTTGGATATCGGGAGTTGGAAGAGTCAGGGTTGGTTCACGTTCAAACACCCGACATGCAAAGTCATGATTTGATCACAAATATCGATCAAAGGGAGAACGAGGACCATTGATTCAAGAAGGACACGTCAGTAGACCATGTCAGCAAGGACAGGTGGTAGACTACGTTAGCAGGGACATGTGGCATAATCATACAATGACAAGTGTCAAGTTGATTCGACATTTCAAGTACATGGAAATAAAAAATTCAAGTGACACATGGAAGCTTCTCAGTTCATGACACATCATCGAGTGACGCAAGATTTATGTCACTCCGAGAGTTTTTCTTCGAGATTTTTACCACTAGTACTCACCCAAAGACCCGAAGTCCCAAAGGCCAAATTCCTGGAGTGGAGGATAGCCATTGGATTAAAGAGGACACACGTCAGTGGATTGTCAACTCTGGGAAAAAATAAAGGAAGGATGAACGAGAGTTTGAGATTTGAAATCTCCGGAATGTGAACTTCTGTCAGGCGTCAGATCAATTTCAAGTGGAAGGAAAGGATAAGCTAGCAAAGATGCATCATGGAAAGATCGATTTGTTGATCTAAGATCCTGATCGAACGAACAACATTCACTCCAGATATAAATATGCGAGGAGTTTACACTCAAGAAAGTTTGAGATTTGAAATCTCTGAAATCTGAAGTTCCGTCAACCGTTGGACCTGGAGATCAGACAATGACTGTTATATCAGGGAGATCTACGTCAGCAGATTACGTCAGCAAATCTCATCCTCAAGGAAATGTGGCAGACCATGTCAGCAAAGGGCATATGGGAAACCACGTCAACAAGTACATGTGCCATCTGATCATTGAGACCAAGGATTTCACGTGGAAAATGGAAATAAGGTAGAGCTTTCGATTGACGAGGATAGATGTCAACAGATCTTCCATTCTGGAAGATATCCAGTCACTAGAAACAGGTTTTGAGAGTTGAAACTCCCAGAGCCCGGATCACGAAGGAAACCTCAGCCGTTGATGGAGGAAGGAGAGATCTGGTTCACAGACTTGAGAGGACAGATATGAACCGTCTGTTCAAGAGCACAATGAATATCGTGAGATTGATGGCTGTGCTCCATCGCGGGGCCAGAACATGCTCGAGCCTTAATTTTTCGTAAGCGGGACACAATCGAAACCATGGTTTTGGAGAAAGGACACGTGGAGGCTCGTGGTGAATTGTGGGGAGAAAAGCAGTTTGGTATAAACCACCTTTGGACATGCCCACAATATATTGGTCACATGAAGCTCATAGCCCAAGGTCATATCGTGAAATGGAGCCAACGCTCACTAGACAAAAATCAGGAAGCACCTTTTGAATAAGCGCTTGGTCATAGATCGTGGTCATGTGAAAAGAAGGGGCTTAACCAGAAAAGCTAACGCCCATTGCGAAGTTTTTCTCAATAAGGGAAATGGTGCCAAAGGCATGAGCACGCGAAGGTTCTCCTAATAACTGCTAGAGACAGGCTGATTGTAATTGCAGAAAACGACTGATTGCATCTACCAGAGAATTCGAAGAATCTCATGGTGATCGCCAGAGGAGCTGAAGAGTCTTGAGGTAACTTCCAGTGGTATGAAGATTAATAAGGGAGGCAATTGACAGTTGAAAAATTATCGAAGAATGTGATTTCCAGAGAAGTTAAGGAATCTCAGCATAACGCCCAGTGATGATGAACGCATGGAGCTAACCGCCAGAGAAAATGAAGAGCTGCCATGATGATCAGGAGATGACTCGATGAGAGAAAGACATGCAAAACAGAGAAGTGACATGATTCTACTGTTGAGATACGAAGCGGTGAGGAAAATATGTAGTGAACAACCTATAGGGAAGAACAATGATGTTGTAAAGAGCATGCCGAGGCATTGCGCATGAAGTATGCAGAAGGTGCACAAAGAGTATAAAAATGCAAAACATAGAAGAGATGTGGGATGTTGTTGAGCGTGATTTATGCAGGTAGAATCATGTGGTGTGTAAGAGATGAAGCACATAATAAGAAAGGAACATAAATGCATATATGAGAGAAGAACATAAAGCGCAGCAGACACGAGGAGAGAGACACTTATGCAGGCAGAGCATAGCAATGTAGCAGAACAATGATGAGACTGGTAAGCCATAGATAAATGTTGTATCACTGTGATAAAGTTGTAAAAGGAAAAGATTTATATTTTAGGGTGGTTGGGAGGTGCTAGGGAGGATTGGTGTCCTCAGAGTTTCAAGTGGGTGCTTGAACATAGGGAGTTGTAGCTTCCATTTGGTTGCAGCAAGAAAAACTAGGGTGGCAGGGTGGTGCAAGGGAGAACTATTGTTCTCTATTATACAGGTCGGTGCTTGTGTGACTGGAAGTTGGTGCTTCCATCCAGTTGGTGCTGGAACGCTTGTGTGTGTGTGTGTGTGTGTGTGTGTGTGTTGTTGATGCATGTAGCATCGGATAGGTACTTCCACATTTTCTTGTGTCTAGCATGTGGAAGTCGTCCAAAGCCTTCTAACTGTGAGAATTTACTTTAATTAAAGTAATTATTAAAGTAAATTGATTTTATAAGTGAGTTGAGTTTTATTTAAGGAAGTGCTTTAATTAGAGTTAGTGAATTAAATAATAGTCATTGATATCAAGTAAAGTGAGAAGTAATCTCAAATGTCAATCACTTCAATGATTAGGGTTAGGTCATAACTCAATATTTTAAAAGTAAGGCTAGGCTAAAGGAAAAGATACTTTTCACACAAATATAGAAAAGAAGGAATTTTTCTAGTGTGGAGTCATTCGAGAGTGTAGAAGCAAAGAAGGAATTTTTCTTACACATGGTATGAGTGAGTGATATCTTGTTGATTGGGTGAAGAGGATTTCATCCAAGTGTTGATGCAAAGAGACTTGGATCACAAAGGATTGTGATTCAATGAGATCTTGGATAGGTGGAGAAGGAATTCCATCTAGAGATTTAGGCCAAAGGAAGAGATAGAGTAGTCGTACAACAAAAATATTGGTCACCGAACAGTGTATGTTTTCTTGCAGAACAACGCAGGTTTCAACGTTATCATCATGCAGATAGTGTAGAGAAGTGAGGGTATCAGAGTAAAATTCATGTTATTTTCGTACAAAATCGTACAACAGGTTTAGAAACAAGATGAGTGAGTCAGATGTAGATGTACTTTGTCTCTTTCTATTTGGGCCATTTTCCCAGTAAGGGAGCCCTTGTAAGCTTTGAATTTATTTGAATGATAAGCATAGTTGATGGGAAGAATATCTTTGTGTATTGTGCATGAGATTTTTGGTTTCCTTATTTATGCTTCCATTGTAATGTTTAATTGATAACTCATTTGTGCTTTTATTCAATAATTTATTTAATTGGAATTAAATTTCGAGTGTTGGTTAAGGTATATTTCAACATGGTATTAGAGTCATTGCTCTGAGAGGCAGCCAATCTAAGGTTGCACAAATGACAGATCTATTGGGTCAAGAGTGTCATGGTGGGTGTTTGAAGGACCAAGCACATATCCACTATCTTTTGCACTAGATCTATCAAATCTGCAAGGAGATCTTATCAAATTGATAGCAAGGAGTAAGAAATTGAAGGAGATATTTCATGGGAACATTTGTACTGTAGTCAGGTCTATCATTGAGTAAAGAACGAATACAGTACAAATGTGGTATCTCTCAACAAGTAGTTGGTTCTCTCAACAAGTTGTAGTTGGTTCTCTCAACAAGTTGTAGCTTTCAAAAAAGAGGTGGTAGCCTCACAATGAGTTGGTGCTCATAAGAATTATGATGTACATAAAATAAAGATTACTTATCATATCAAGAAGAAGAGGTTTTTACCCTTTATGGGTTTCCTCAGGAAATATCTGTCTCTGTATATTTCATGTGTGTGATTGATGTTGAATGTTCTATTGCTTACCTCCCTCCATTATTGTGATTTTCATTGAGTGCTCTGTAAAGATTTTAAAATAAGCATAATTGTTTAAGCACGGTGACAACTGATTCACCCCCCCCCTCTCAGTTGTCTAACAAACTTAATACCATTTAATGTGTTAAAATTCATTATAAGAAAAGTTATTTGATTTATTTCTCATTGTCTAGAAATAACATCATTTGATGTCAAATAATTTAGTACAAATGACCTTATTAATACCCTCAACCATTAACCCCAATGAAATTTTATAAATACAATCATTTTACAACAAGGTATAGTGTGCATGTTTGTAATGAAACAAATTTCATGAAATGTTTACAACAAGTTGTAGTGTATATGCTTATAAGAAACAAATTTCATGAAATGTTTCAATAGAGTTTGTACTCTACTTACTTTGAGAAGTTGCACTTGTCCTTTATAATTTCAGTTGATTATATAGCCAACTTGTCACAATTTGTACATTAGTACAATCTACAATACCCATAGGTGGATAAACTAAATGCAGAGGAGTTACTTCTATCACATCCCATATAAATTTGAACTTAATTTTCTTTGTACTTTCCTTTAATATCACATATAAGGGGAACCACTAAGGTTAAGCAATTGGCTTGTAGGCCATATTCACAGAGAAATTTATGACATGAAACATTTTTTGCATTGAATGATGAAGAATTTCTCAATTAAAACTCCAAATTCATTGTAATTATCTGGTGTAAAGTGCACTCATCTCTTACTTCTAGAATATTTTCTATTGGATATCCCTATTGTATTAGTATATATCCATTTAGTAATCCCACTAATTATATTTATCATCCATTGGTAAAATCCAACCATTTCAATGCACAATATATTCCATCATTGATATCCTTTTCATTAGATATAGATGATAATTACTCATTTGAAGGCTAGTTTGCAGTAGAAAACAATTGTTACTCTCAAATACTTCAATTTGGACATGCATAATTTCTTCATTGATCACATTTCTATACGTGACAATGCCATGATGTCTAATATTATTTCTAAAATTTTTAAACCTTTGAAATGAAATAATGCATATAGATCCTTAATGAAAATAGAAAGAACAACAATGAAAAAGATGCACGCAAGTACTGCACACAATAATAATAATACACACACACACACACACACACACACACACACACACACACAATACACACACACACACAATGTTTTTTTTTTTTTTTTTTTTTACCTTGGAAACCCTTAACGGGGAAAACCAACAAAATTTAGAGCCATGCCTTTATCTTCTTCATTATATTAATCCCCACCGCTCATAACACAATATATATAGTTATTTTGGCAAGATCTCAAAATCCCGTAGTTTTAAACCTGTGAAGTAACTCAATGCATATAGATTATTAATTTCACCATTCACCATACAATATATACAATGTTTTAAGTATTTTATAGCTACCAAAACCCTAATCCCTTAATCCGGAGATTAATTTAAAGAAAACCGCTTAAAAATAGAAAAATCCGGCTAAAAATAGTAAGTAAAACCTGCTAACATGGGGACTCTATAGAAAGTGCCCTAAGTAATACCACACAAAGAGTGGGAGGAAGCTCGATCGCCGATGCAGTTGTTGAATCTGATGTTCCCACACACACACACATGCAAATATAACACATACCCAACATTCTCCACTGTTGTTTTCTTTGTAAGGCTGTGTTCACGTGGATTATATATCAACAATCCAGTAAGTAACAATGCCTAATACTTCCACACCAGAGAACTTTTCCTGTGCTCGCTTAATTTGTCAATGAATCTCAAGAACATTCTTCAAAGTGTCAACCTTTTCAAAGAACACCTTCTTTCTTCAACCATGTCTCACAAAGTGATATTGAAAATAAATATTCTTGCTCAAATGATAAGTTGGGTTCGTTTCTAGGAAGATTGATCTCTGACTGTCACAATCTAATTGCACTACTTTTTGTACCAACCCACTACCTAAACAAAATCTCCTAACCATATTGTTCCCTTTCTTGCATGAGTGGCTTCCATTTATTCAAATTTTGTAGTTAAGAGTGCCACTACAACCTCTCTCTTTGCCTTCTCATCCAACCCATTTCTCCTCCAAATAGGTTAAAACACATACCCACTTGTAGATATTATGTGATCCAAATCTCCAACCTTGTATGCATCAAATCCATGTATGTCCACCACTCTATCCAATCCTCGTCTTCCTTAGTAACACAATCCATAACTAGTAAGGCTAAGATAATTCTCCGGAAGACCCTCATATCGCTATCCAATGCTCTTCCTGTTTTGACATATACTCCACTCAGAACTCCCATTGTTTGTGCAATGTTTGGTCTAGTACGTACCATTGCATACATCAAACTAACAACCGCACTAGCATACAAAACATGGGACATTTCCTCTTTCTTCCTATGTCTTGGGACACTCCATATGTGATAAGCTTACACCTATAGAATAGCGAACCTTGACTCCGTTTACTTTGCATATTAAACTCGTATTATCGCTCCTCAACATATTTTCTTTGATTCAACCAGAGTTTCGCTTAACGACTTTTAATCTCCATTCCGCACGAATTTAGCAACACCGGTGATCCTTCATGTCAAAATTTGGAGGATAGTCACATTTCAACTTCCTTTGATAACAACCATGTTATTTCCAACCAAAGAACATGTCATCAACATACACGGGATTTATTTAAAAATTGCAATGAAGTTCTTCCCACAATTTTTTCAAAGTTTCCATTATGCAAGCCAACAATACTAGTAGGTTTGACCCCCTTGTAGATTGGAGATGATATATGGTTCTTATATGGTGTTATGCTACTGTTTGACACTGGTTTCATGGTTGAGGACATCTTATTTTTATTGATGATGGATCGTGCGTGTTATACGTGTTTCTTTTGCTACTCCATGCTCAAGTTTTATGTTACAACAACCTATTTTATTCATGGTTACCATTACTATCTATTCTTGGATCCATTACTGTGACAACCGCAATGCATATATGTTAGTAACAACAAATAAAGGGAAATTAAAAGGAGATTAAGCAATGTGAACAAAATGCAAAGGAAGAAACTATTCTATGCTAACATGCTACACTATATGCATTAAAAGGATCGCGGTAAATCCTGGGGCTAACATGATAGCCATGCGATTTATTGAAGTTACATGGAAACATAGTTAACATGCATTACTGTATAGTTTGAAATGGTAATATGAGATGTGGGTGGTTTTGTACCATGGGTTGTTGGTTTCAATGCATGGTTCACATCTGGATGATTTGTTGATTAGTGGTTGCATGTACTAAGAAATTGAATGAACTTGGAGTGTGGAGGTGGCATGCATTTCATCGCACATTGTACTCCTACTCTTCCCACTGGCCGCCACCCTAGACGGGCTATTGTTCAACCTTTTTTATGTGGTTATGCTCTTCACTTTCGCTGCAGGATGGATCATTGCCAACTCGCTGCTTTTAAGGTATTTTGATTGCTGTGTATGTTCTCGCTTCCATCCATGAGTCTTCTCTTTTTTATGAAATGGATGTTGGCTCGGATGTATTGGGTTGTTTTCTACTTGAGTATGGAAACTGTGTGAGATTGTGATTTTCTTTGGAGTAAATCATTGATGGATTTCTTTGCAATAATGTTTGAAGTTACAATGTTATTGGTAGTTCTGAGTGTTAAAATTACAAAGGCTCTCACATCCCCACTGGCTTCGAAGTTGAAGGGTTCGCTATTCACGTACCGGATGGTCGCCTTTCACTTTCATGCCACCATATACCCAAGCCTTTGGCTTTTGCGGGGTTTAATGGTTGGAAGCTCTTTGTGTCACTACACATTGTTCACTGGGCATTGGGTTGTTTGCACTACTAATGGTCACGCAATGAGTTATATTGATTCTTCTCGGCCCCGCTTTTACCAAAGATTAGAAGTTGGAGGAGCCAAGGAGGGTTATACCCTACATGCTAAGTATCACGTATGCCTAAATGGAGCCTTTCTCATCTGTTATGTATTGAGGCAGTTGGAAGTAGCACTTTCTTGGTTGGATCACAATGAAGTTTTCTTTGGTTCAAATTACGCTTGATTGTTTATTGTCTTGAGTAGTAACTGTTCTTTCCTCATTATATCATTTTTTTCGTTCAATACAAACCCCTAGTATATCCCATAACTTTTTTTTTCATCCTCTGTTCATTGATAACAATTAAAACAATATTATGGATTGATTGCATGAGTCCGATATGTTGTTGAGCCAAAATCAAGCTTCATATTTTAAAGAGTCACATGTATGGATATTAAAATAATTATTTGCTAATCAATTATGCATGCAGGAATGATCTATTCAAATAAGAGGCTGAAAATCGAGGCTTACTATGCCCCTGTCAAAGAGAGAGTCGTGCTAAATACTCTTCCACATCTTCAATTAATTATGATAAATTTGTGTCCTCCCACATACATTGGAAGGACGATTGCTCACATTTGATCAACGTCTTAGATGAGGCTTAAATATTCCACACAGCCTAAGGTAGGTTCATAAAGAGTAAAGGATGATAGCATCAACAAAGGAAAGATAGCCTCACAGACCGGAAATATGGATTTTAAGTTTTTTACTTGCTGATGACAAATGACTTCAGATTTTCATATGGCATTCTTTTGGATATATTGGAAATACATTTTGGAAATAATTGAAAATATTACTAAGATAAGTTGTCAAATGTTAATATGATGATGGAGTCACAAGGAGGTGTTTTTTTTAATTAACTAGTATGTTATGATTGTTAGAGAGATGAAGGGACTCACAAGGGGTTTCCACCTACCAGTTATTATTTATTTATAACCTTATTATGATTATTACTTTCCCGCCTAACTAAAAAGTTAATGTAGCTCCTTTAATTACCTTAACTAATGAGTTGGTTCAACTACTTCATCCAATTCTAATCTATTTAAAGGCAAAAGGAAGGGAGGAACAAGGAGGATAGAAGGAGAAGCATACCAAGGTTTCTTTTGAGTTTATGCCGAGATAGTTCAATTTTCATTCATTCCTTAATGACAAAACTTAGTTCTTTTATGATAGCGTGGGTTCAATAGAGACATAAGGATTCTGTAATAGCTACATCATCTCGCATTAATTTGTTTTTCTCGTGAGGTGTTGATCATCTTTTTGATAGTCTATGTAGACTTTGTCCTGCTTGTGAATTAGTTTCATGACTCCATAAAGTTGCCATTGTCCGTCGAAAGTGGGCAAATAATCAGGGCAAGTCGATCCAACTTTTTTAGAGTTCAATTTGATTTTCTTTCAGAGGTCCTGCTATATGTCTTATCTGTGGGTGTCTAATTTTGACTTTGGTCCTAAATTTTGCATGAAATTTTGTAAAAGAATGTGACTCTTTGGTGAATTGGAACAAAATAAAGGATTTTATGTCTCATCTGCCTTGATTATCATTTTGGTGTCTTTACTTATGCTCTTACATTTATTTATTTCAGCAACTGTTATATTAAGACAATTACATAAAAGTAAATTTCCAACAAGATTTTTTTTTTTTTTATTGATAAAAGACTAGCTCAAGCACTCGTAATTAATACTTGAGTTAGGATGTTATTTTGTTCTCTATAAAACATAGGGTGAGATTCCGCTCATTTTGATTCAGCTGGCAGAATTCAAAATGCTCGAGTAAAATCATTTCATATCTTTTCCCTCAACATTTATTTGGTGACCATACTGGGAGATCTTTGATATCTCTTTGGTTAATTTTTTATAATCGACTTTCATCGATACATCTATTTTTCCTCGATATTGTCTTTTGATTGTTTTGTTTCTTAATGATTGTGCTTGTTGCAAGGCATCCTAATATCGGTTCTATTTCCAAGACTAAACCAACATTGCTTTGAACTTGTTCAACACCATTTTAGACAATGCCAATACTTGTTGAGCTTAATCATTCATGGGCGTAAATTGAACGAGATATTAGTGCTCAAGAACGATTGGAAGCTAGACATATCAACCTAGAAATCAACAATAACCTTTTGTTTCTTTAGTTTTGGACTTTATTTCATGTCCTTAGACTCTCATGCTTCTAGAAGAAGAAGAGGATTATCATGGGAAATCAATCCTATTGTCGAAATAGGAAGAAGGAACATTGTGTTATTAACCCAACAAAATCTTATAAGGAGAACCTTTATCTCGACTATCTAGTTTTGTCTTTCTTCATCTATCATCCACAACATTTGGCATCTTAGTGGTGGCTTCGTAATCGAAGTGCTTCATCTTCTTAGTCTTCATCATCGTCAGTGATTGCTAGTTTATATAGCCACCTGTCCCTGTCCATTCTACCAAAAATCCCACCAAAGTGATAAAAAAAGTATGGACTTTTTTAGTTTGAATAAGATGCTACCACCACACCATGTCATGTGTCTTCTCCTCTTAACCTAGAACCTACTACTTGTCCACTTCATAAATTCAAAGAACATCTTCCTAGGTTTTAGGAAATAAAATGTCACTACAAACTAACACCTAGTGGCATTTTCTAATGCTTGTCATAACATAGGCTAATGACAATATTACTTGCATGCTCTTATTCATCAATTCCTTGGAAGGAAAGGTTATGGTCGATTTCTTCGACCTTCCTAAAGATTTGTTCACTGAAGGAGTTAGTTTACTAGTTCAAATCCACTTATGAATAATCTAAAATCCCAACCAAGAAGTTACTGGGATATAATAACTGCTACCTATAAGGATGGTGAGACCATCAAGTCCTTCCAACTTCATGCTTCACCAAGTAATACAATAAAAATCCTAACTCATCCTACCATAACCAAGCAAGCCACTTTCATGCATTACTATAATGCATTTCTTCCCCCCAACATCATAGGCTTGTGGGAAAATCCATTGATAATATTGGTTCTGCATACTTTTCTCGAGTATGAAGAACAACTAGAAAGAACAAAGGTCTTCCTCAGGGAGAATTGGTTAAATAGAAGGACATGTCCACCCTCTGCAACTAGTACAAGATATGAATAATCATATGATAAATTCGGTTTAAAGGGAATTGTTTCCTCTCACCCATGGAGCTTTCATCCTTTCCGTACTACCCTTTAGAAACTGGTTGAAAATAATTTTCAGCCTAAATCTATCTTACCTCGAAGTTGGTGTAACTTCTGCGAGCAACACCATGAGGAAACCACATGTGAGGTAAAGAAGAGTGCTAGAGACAAGATCTTTGGCAAGAGACCCAAAGCTACTATCACTGTCCTTGATTTTGTAGAGCCAGAAGATGTCATGGTCATCAATACTAGGACTAAATCCTATGCTCCCAAGGGAAATTTTGATCCTCCCCACAGTTCTTCTAGCCGAGATCATCTTCACCCGCTGCTACTGTTCAGGTTCTTAAGGTTCCCGAGAGTCAAAGAATTACTCCCCCTCTCCCCTCTTCCAAATAAAATATCTTGAATCAGTTGGCCAACATCAAAGTAGATGCAACCCTTCTAGATATGGTTTCTGTCCCTGAACAACAGATGCATCTGAAACAATTCATGGAAGGAAAAGCTTCCGTTATAGCCAATATTTCCGAAGAGGTGAACGGAGAGGTTTTTTCTATAAATAAAGTAGGTGTACATAACTTTAGATAGCCTGTAAAAAATGCCCCTTTTTATATTTCTGTAAAGATTATGGATAAGATCGCTCATTGTTTCCTCATTGATGGCGGTTCGGGCCCAAGTGTGATGCTGAAGATTATTATGGAAGAGCTAGGCTTGACTTGTACAAATGAAAATGCTAGAAGCATGCTCTCCTATAATAGTCTAAATCAAAAGACCATAGGTGAGATTAAATATGTGACCTTAGTTTTGTGTGCTCATCCTGAAATAAGAAAAACCCTCAACATTTAGGTAATCAATATGCCAGTAAAAAATTACTAAATCATCTTAGGAAGAGATTGGAAAGCCTTAACGGGTGGATACCTCTCACTCGATGGAAGAAATTTATCCATTCCTCGGAACATAAAAAACATTATAGTCCTTAGAGAAGGAAGGATATCACCTTACATAGAGAGTGTCCCATAGCCTAACGTAAACTACATCAAAGAGGACATAGGGGTGTATTCCATATTTGATGAGGAGGATAACATTCCCATAGAACAAATCGATTTAGATGATGGCATGTGGCACATGCACTTTGATGGTTCATGCTCTAATGAAGGTAACAAAGCTGGAATTATCTTGATTTCTCCTGTAGGAAAGATCCATAATTTTTCTTACCGGTTGGAGTTTGCTTGTACTAGCAATGTCAATAAGTTCGAAGCCTTGTTATTAGGCATTGAGAACGCCTATAATATTGGCTGCGATCACCTTTTGGGTTTTGCGGATTCTGAGCTTGTTGTGAATCTTGTACGTAAAATTTACTTTCCTAGCAAAAAGTTGATGAAACGATACACTCAAGTTGTTTGGGTGCTTATCTCGAACCTTTTATCTTTCAACATCACTCATGTTAAGAGGGAGTTAAACTCAATGGCTGATTGGCTAGCTATTTTTGTAGCTTCTCCAAATCGAAAACTTCTGCCACACAAACCTGATTGTACCTTCCAATTTTTGTATCTCCCACATATCCCCGACAATATAGAATCTTGGCAGGTTTTCCCAAACGATGAGAGAATTTGTGCTTTTATCCAAAATTAACTTTTTAAGCCTAAGGAGATTATATCCATAGAAGATAACACGATTCCTAAAGGCTTGAATCCTCTGGAGAGTTCATTTTCTTCGAGTGATGTAGGCAACAAGGAGGAACAAAAAGAAGAGGAGTTGAAAAGGAAGGTGGGTGAAACCACCTCCTTGAACATTGGGACACCCGAGACTCCAAAAAATGTTAAAATAGGTGCCAAATGTTCAGATGAAGAGAAAGTGAAGTTTTCCAAGTTGTTTGGTGAATTTCAAGATGTTTTTGCTTGGTCTTATGAGGATCTTCGTGGTTTTGATCCTGGTCTTATACAACATGCCATCCCCATTCAGGAAGGCATAAAACCAGTCAGTCAGAAACAAAGACCTATCAACCCTGCGCTAGAAGAAACTATTTGAAATGAGTTGGAAAAACTCTTGAAGGATGGAATCATCTTTCCGGTCAAGTATTCTGAATGGGTTTCAAATCTGGTTCCTGTTCAGAAAACAACTGGTCAGATCAGATTGTGCATTGATTTTCGCACATTAAATCGAGCTAGTATAAAATATCACTTCCCTCTCCCTAACATGGAAATGATTTTGCAGCAAGTGGCAGGGTCACAAATGATGTCCTTACTTGATGGGTTTTCCGGTTAGAATAAAATCAAGGTAAAAAGGGTAGATAAATATAAAACCACTTTTATTACTCGTTGGGGTACCTTTCCTTATGACCGTATTCCTTTTGGATTGTCTAATGTAGGTGCCACCTTTCAAAGATCTATGCAAATATATTTTAACGATTTGATAGGTAAGATCATTAAGATCTACCTTGATGACTTAATAATATACTCTAAAATCCAATCAGATCATTTTGGTCATCTGAGAAAAGTTCTCATGTGATGTAGGAAATTTGGCATTTCTCTAAATCCTTCCAAGTCCATTTTTGGCGTTACCAAGGGCAAGCTCCTTGGACACATTGTCTCTGATTCAGGAATAAGCATTGATCCTAAGAGGATTTATCCTATCCTTAATCTTCCTTCTCCCACTTCCAAGAAACAAGTTCAAGCTTTTATGGGGATGATTAACTTTGTCTGTAGGTTTGTTCCATATTTTGCTGTGATGGTCAAGCCAATTCATAATCACCTTAAGCAAGATCATTCTTTTTTTTGGACAGATGATGTCAAAAATTTCTTTTGAAGGGATTAAGAAAGAAATTAGTTCCGCATAGGTTTTGGCAAAGACGGATTTTGAGAAGGAATTCATAATATATACTAATTCCAACAAGGATGCAGTTTTTGCTATCCTCATGCAAAACGTTGACCAAGGAAATGAAAAACCAGTGGCTTACATGAGTCAAAGTTTGTTTGATGATGAATTTAAATATTCTTTTATTGAGAAACATGATTTTTCTCTTGTTAAGGCCGTTGAAAAGTTTCGCCACTACATCTTAGGTAAGCATACGTTGGTAAAGGTCCCTTTACCTGCTGTCAAGTTTTTTCTCTCACAGAGTTATCTTTCATGAACACTTGCACATTGGCTTGCCAAGATCCAGGAGCATGATTTAAATATGGTGACTTCTACCACTATCAAGGGATGCGACCTAGCCCTTCGCTTGGCTCAACATGCTGAGAATGGTGAAGAAATTGATGAAGAAGATAATTCCCCTTAAGCTCTCTTTTATATTGACGATCAGATCCTCCCTGTGTCTGAACATCCATGGTACAAGAATTTGGTTTATTATTTACAAAACCAAAAATGTCCAAACAACTTAGACACTCATCAAAGGAGAAGACTCCATATTGAATCTGTAGGATACGTCATTATAGGAGACTTCTTATTTCAAAGATCTACTGATGGTGTGCTAATTCGTTGTGTAAACAAGGAAGACACATAGAAATTGTTGCAAGAAGCTCATGGTTCTTCAAGCTCTGTCATTCATGTAGGAGGTCATTTCTCTGCAAAAACCACTACTTTCAAGATTATTAGAAAAGGTTACTATTGGCCTTCAATATTTCGTGACTCTTATGTTTTTTCGAGATCTTGTGACAAGTGCCAAAAATTTGCTGGGAAAGAACGCCTTTCATCCATGCCATTAGAACCTGTCCTAGAAGACTTTCCCTTTTCAAAGTGGGTATTGGATTTTATTGGTCCTATTAATCCTCCTTCTTTAGGTGGACAAGTTTTTATTTTGACAGCCACAGACTATTTTACAAAATGGGTTGAATCTGTCCCACTTAAGCATTCCACAAATGATCAAGTAATTTTGTTTCTTGAAAATAATATTTTTTCCATATTTGGTCTTCCATTGGAAATTATTACAGACAATTGGAAATTATTACAGACAATGGTCTCGCTTTCATTTCTGCTAAGATGACTTAATTTCTAGCCAAGTTGGGGGTTAAACATTTCACCTCATCAACTTATTATCCCCAAAGAAACGGGCAGGTCGAGTCTACCAACAAAAATCTGATAGGAATCATCAAAAGGCTCATCGAAGATAAGCCTCGTCAATGGCACACTCTCCTCACTTACGCTCCTTGGGCAGATCGAATTACTGCCAAGGTAAGCACTGGTTTTACTCCTTTCCAACTTGTTTATGGTCAAGAATCCTTCTTGCTAACTGAGCTAGAACTTTCTTCCTTAAGGTTGATGCTAGAGATTGAAGAGTTAAACTCTTCAAATGTTTCAAAAAGGATAAATGCACTACTAGCTTTGGAAGAACAAATGATGTTTGCTTTGGATAATATTAAAAGGAGACAACAAATTGTTAAGAAGTATTTCAACAAGAGTGTCAAGACTGTCAAGTTCAAGGTCAATGAAAAGGTTTTGCTATGGGATTCATCTGACGCTGATAGGGGAAGACATTCAAAATTTCAAAAATTATGGCTGGGTCCTTTCAAGATCGCTTTTGTCTTAGGTACAAATTCTTACATTCTAAAGGATTTACAGGAGATATTGTTTTCCTACAACACTAATGGTTCTCACTTAAAGCATTAAGTGGAACCAACCTGAAAAGCTCTAACATTGTTTGGATTTTATGTATTTTAGTAGTCTAGCTCTGTTTTTAGTTTTTGCTATTTTTCGTTTCGGCTTACAATAGTTGATTTTTGTTCTCTGTTTTAATCATTTCCTACTGCTTTTACATTTCTGTCACTTTATTTCTATTTTTTATTTATTTTCTGCAATTTTATTTTGTTAGAATTTTTATTTGCTTTCGGTCAAAGAATAAGATGTTGGATTAGTTCTACCACAATGATACTCTTGGAAGAGATTGTTGGTAAATAACAATCAAGATTACACAACAGTTACGATGTTTCCCCTAAAGACACACTTGAATTTGTTATCTTCTCTCAATGTTGTCTTATAAAGAGATTGGTTATCTCCCACTTCTTCTTTCCATTTCTTCATCCATTTGATAAATATAAAGAGCAGGTCCATTAATTTTTATCCTTGAAGTAAAGAGAAGATTCCAGTTGAATGATTATGTATACAGTGGTAAAACCTCTCCTACTTAACACTTTCCATAAGTTATTCCCAAATTCCCAGTCATTTTTCCATTAAATTCGCTCACTTCCCCCTGTTGCATGATCTTCCCGGTTATATCATCTTGTACCATTGTTCTTGGTTTGCAAAACCTTAGTTATGAGTTCTAAATCTGTTGAAAACAAATTTCCCTCTGGAGTCACCAGTTTGTTGACTATTAAAATCACAATGAATTTTTTCCCCGCAAAGTGTTACTAAAGCCTATTATTATAAAGCTAAATAATACTAGTAGGTGGGACCCCCTTGTAGATTGGAGATCAGATTTGGTTCTTATATGATGTTATGCTATTGTTCAACACTACTTACATGGTTGATGAAATCTTGTTTTTATTGGATGATGGATCAGGCGTGTTATATGTGTTTCTTTTTCTGCTCTAGGCTCAAGTTTTATGTTACATTGTCCTATGTTATTCATGGTTACCATTGCTGTCTATTATTGGATCCATTACTTGTGACACTTGCAACAAATATATGTTAGTAACCACAAATAAAGGGAAATTAAAAAGAGATTAAGCAATGTGAACAAAAATGCAAAAGGAAGAAACTATTCTATGCTAACATGCTACACTATATGCATTAAAAGGATCATGGTAATCCTATCTAACATATGATAGCCATGCAATTTATTGAAGTTACATGGAAACATAGTTGACATGCATTATTGTATAGTTGGAAATGGTAATATGTGATGTGGGTGGCGCTCTTGGAAATTAAGGGTTGTTGGTTTCAATGCATGGTTCAATTGGATGATTTGTTGGATTAGTGGTTGGCGCGTACTAAGATATTGAATGAACTTGAGTGTGGAGGTGATGTGCATTTACTGCACGTCACTCCTACTCCTCCCACTGGCCGCCACCCTAGCCGATCTATTGTTAAACTGGGTTTTTCTATGGTTAGGCTCTGACTTTCATGCAGAGGGTGAACCGCTCGACCAAATCACAATTTTAAGGTATTTTTGATTACAGGTATGTTTTCTTTTTTTCCATCCATGAGTCTGCTTTGTTTATGAAATAGGTATTGGCTCGAATGTATGGATTGTGCTTTCCTTAAGTATGGAAACTGTGTGAGATTGTGATTTTCTTTGGAGTAAATCGTTGATGGATTTCTCTGCAATAATGTTTGAAGTCACAGTGTTATTGGTCGTTCTGAGCGTTAGCATCCCTAAAGGCTCTTTGTCATCCTCGCTGGTTTTAGTTGAAGGGTTTCGTTGGTCTTGACTGGCTGGCTGTCTTCACAATTTTGTGCCACCATACCCAGTCTTTGGCTTTTATGGGGTTTAATGGTTGGAAGTGCTTTGTGTCACTACGCATTGTTCACTTGGGAATTGGGTTGTTTGCACTACTAATGGTCGCGCAATGAGTTATATTGCTTCTTCTCGGCCCTGTTTTCACCTCAGTGTTGTAGTTGGAGAGACACGGGGGTTATACCCCACGTATGCTAAGTATCATTACCAAGCCTAAATGGAGCCTTGCTCCTCTGTTCATAGCCTCTCCTCTCATGGGATTTTTCACCCTGTCCATGAAATGAATTGTGGTGTTCTCTGTGTGTACACCGTTGGTCTCAGAGATTTTCACCATTGAGAAGAGTCGACTCTAGTTTCCCTGTGTTGACCATAGAGAAAACCCTTAACTCGTAAAGTCTGAAGGTTGATAGAGAAGACCCTCGTGGCCTATCGGGTTTACTATTGGTTATTACTGATTAGAAATTATTGTCAACAGAGTTGATTACCGACTCGCCCAATTGATTATGTGACAATGGTGTCAGTTTTAGTATCTAGTCACCGCATTTTATTAAATGGATAAGCTCAACATGTTTAATTGGATGATTTGTTACAGAACCGCTGTCCTTGTGATTTTTAATTAATAACCCAACGCTATTTTTAATGGATTAAGGCACAACATTGTGCGCAATGTGCAGGTATGTGTGCCATTCCTACAACATGTTAGGTCAGGTTGTTGATTATTATGACAATTCAAGTAATAGGTTCATCATTGAAATTGGTTGATTGACGATTGGGGTTGATACACAGTCACTGTCTTTTGCATTGAAGTTATCGGGATGTTAACTCAGCATTAGTTACAATTGTTTAATGATGTTGCACGCGTGATGCATTTGTATGTGTGGTGTTCCTACAAGATGAGTAAATGATCACTGTAATTATGTGTTTTTTGGCCAAATGGTTATTGGAACCAGGACAACTATGACAGTCCCATCTACTATATGCGTTATGGTTATTTGATTGTGTCATCAAGGATGGGCATGAGTTTTACATAGTATGGTTTGGTTGTAGTTTGATTAATTTGAGCATGTTGTTGCTGCCTCATTGTGTTGGATGGATAGCCCAACATTTTGAATGTTTAGAGTCAAGGAAAACTGGACTTGTACAATCACATAAATACCATTGCGTTTTTTCGAATGGTTGTGTATTCCACAACATAGCGTAGGTTGAAGAGTCGATTGTTGTTGAGTGTCTAAATGGAAAGACAATATCTTTGCATTTTTAATATGGGTCATTGTGTTGACTGCCCGCTATATACGTTTAATGAATATTATGCAGGCACAAGTGTTGTGACAATATAACCTCATTTCAATTTGATTAGTAATGGATTAAAGGAAAAAATCAAGCATGACCTGGAGTCGTGTTTGATGATTGAAATAATGGGTGAGCAGTGGTTGATTTTGATGCTAAACATAGTAGAAATAAATGATTGATTATGCCTTTGGAAATTGTCTTAAAATATCAAATGAATAAATGAGAGGAACAAGGATCCCTTACAGACCGTTGTGGAATTCATACTGTCTTGTTGATGGCACTATGTTAAATAGTTTATTAATGAATAGTGAGCAAGTTAATACACAGAGTGATTTTGGACTATACACAACAGTGGTTTTGGGGTCATAGTGGTCATTTGGTTGGTGTATTTCCTTTTACAAAATGGTTATATGATTACTTAATTAATTTTATGAACAATACCTGCTCTCTTTCCCAACCATTATTTCTCTTTTCTCTAATTACAACCCCCTCGCCTTCCCACATTCATTTTTCACTCCCTGTTCTAAAGTTGATTACAATCAAGAAGAGTTCTTTATTGAGGCAGTTGGAAGTAACAATTTCTTGGTTGGATCACATTGACATTTTCTTTGGTTCGCATTACAGTTGATTGTTTATTGTCTTTGAGCAGTAACCGTGTTCTATTCCCCCTCATTATATCATGTTTCTCTCAATACAAACCCCTCGCATATCCCATAACCTTTTTGTTCACCCCCTACTCATTGACAACAGTTAAACAATATTATGGATTGGATTGCATGAGTCTGATATGTTGCTGAGCCAAAATCTATTTCATATTTTTAATGAGTTGTCATGTATGGCTATTAAAGGAATTATTTGCTAATCAATTATGCATGTAGGAATGAGCTATTCAAATAAGAGGCTGAAAATCGAGGCTTACTATGCCCCTGTCAAAGAGAGAGTCGCTACTGCCCCTTTCACATCTTCAATTAATTCTGATAAATCTGTGTCCTCCCACATTCATTGGAAGGACGATTGCTTGCAACTGATCAACGAGATGAGGCTTAAAGATTCCACACAGCCTAAGGAAGGTTTGGAAAGACTAAAGGATGATAGCATCAACAAAGCAAAGATATCCTCACAGACTGGAAAATATGGATTTTAAGTTTTTTTTTTTATTGTTGATGACAATTGACTTCATATTTTCATATGGCATTCTTTTGGATATATTGGAAATACATTTTGGAAATAATTGCAAATATTACTGAGATAAATTGTCAAATGTTAATATGATGATGGGAGTTACAGGGAGGTGTGTTTTGCTTAATTAACTAGTATGTTATGATTGTTAGAGAGTCAAAGGGAGTCACAAGGGGTCCCATCTACTAGTTTTTATTTATCTATAACCCTTATTATGCTTATTAATTTCCCCCCTAACTAAAAGTTGGTTGAGTCTTTAATTAACTTAACTAATGAGTTGGTTCAACTACTTCAACCAATTATAATTTGTTTAAAGACAAAAGGAAAGGGAGGAACAAGGGATGATAGAAGGAGAATCATACTAAGGTTTTATCTTTGAGTTTATACTGAGATACTTCCATTTTCATTCATTCCTTAATTTATCATAAGCCTAATTATTTTTATGATAGCAGGGTCTTATTGTAGACAACAAGATTCGGGGTTGAATTACATCATTCAGACACTTGTTTTTCAGAGGTGTTGATCTATCTCTGATAGTCTGTGTAGACTTGTCTGTTTGTGAATTAGTTTTCATGACTGACAAAGGCTATTGTGAAGATTTGAGTGGGAAAAACCATGTGGCAAGCTGATCCAGCTTTTAGAGTTCAATTTTTGATTTTCTGTCAGAGGTCCTTTTGTATGTTCCATTGGGGATGTCTAAGTTTGACTTTGGTTCTAAATTTCTGCATGAAAGTTTGTAAAATAAAGACTCTTTGGTGAATTGGAATGAAATAAAGGACTGCTTTATGTCTCATCTGTATTGATTATCATCTTGGTGTCTTTAATTCTGTCTTTACACATTTATTTCAACAACTATTATATTAAGAAAATTACATAAAAAGTGAATTTCTAGCAAGCTTTTTATTGATAAAAGACTAGCCTAAGCACTTGTAATTAATACTCGTGAATTGTGATGTTATTTTGTTGGCTATAAACATAGGGTGGGATTCCTGTCTATTTTTCTCTAGCCAAGGAGAATCTGAAAATGCTCGAGTAAGATCATTTCATATCTTTTCCTCAACACATACAACACTACATAAATGAAGTGATTACCAACCTCCTTGGAATATACACAGTTGATCCCAATCTAAGGTTGTATGTGTCAAAATTTTGGTACCACATCCTAGGTGATTGCTTTAGACCATATAGTGACTTCTTTAACTTACAAACCAAGGCTTTCTTTCCCTTCACTACAAAGCCTTCTGGTTGCTTCATGTAGATTTCTTCTTCCAGATCCCCATGTAGGAATGTTGTCTTCACATCCATATGTTCCACTTCAAGATCAAAATAAACCTCAATAGACACAAGAAATCTAATAGACCTTAACTTGAAAACATGAGAAACAATCCCACCAAAGTCAATTCCCTCTACCTAGGAATAACCTTTTGCTACTAACTGAGCTTTGTATTTCTCCACTTTTCCTTCTGCATTAAACTTATTCTTAAACAACCATTTGCTACCAAAACATTTTATTCTAGTTGGCAACTCAAATATATCCCATGCCTAATTCTTATCTAAGGCATCCATTTCTTCAACCATGGACTTCTTCCATAGTTTACTATCCTATAAATTCATTACTTCCCTGACATTTCTGGGATAATCATCAATAATAGATAAAGCAAAATTAGAATGAAAATCAGGTGGACTATGCCTTTATGGTTGCCTTATTTCCTTCACTGATCTTGACGCATCCGCACTCCTCAGAGCATGTCCGCTCTCACAGGATCTTCTTCTTCTTGGCCCGAAGAACTCCAAGGTTCTTCTATTTCCCTATCGGGAAATCTGCACCCCACAAATTCTCTTCTGCACGATCCCCCTTTCTTTATTTATTGGAGAATCAGAACTCGCGGCTTCGCAAGTTCACGGTTGATCACTAGGCTCTCGAATCCCCGAGACCCGATGGTCAGTCAACACTGACTTTATCTTCTCCTATCGGGATTTCTGCTCTATCGCGATTTCGCCACTCGCGATATCAAACACTTTGATTTGTCGACTCCCGATACCCGATGCGCCGAATCTCCGATGCACACGTGCGAGTTGAATTCCTCCACTTCCCATTGCTTCTATCGGTATTTCGGGATTCACGGGATCGCAAATCCTGATGTCAATGGATTCAAGACTTTCCTTTTCTCGATCCCTGATATGGTATGCCACCTGTCCTCCACTGACCCCTGCTGTGGCCCACACGAATCTCCCGTCAGGATATCACGGATCGCGATTCCAAGTTGCAAGAGTTTCTTACCTTCGAAAACTCCGATATGCCGAACCCTGACTCTTCCGGATCTCCTGACACATGTCCTCAACAATGAATGGTTCGGATCTTGTCGGGATATCGTGGATTGCGATATCACAATTCTCGTTGAAATATTTTGGGGCTTCGACTTACGAATCCCCGATACACGATACCACGTGTATATCCGACGGTCCTGGTGACTTGAATCGACGGCTCTTCCCCTCCTGAGATTTGAACCTTTGGACGTTTCCGCCGTAACCTCCTTGCACCTCTGGGAAATCCAATGGCCCACGGAATTTCGCAAAATCTCCTCAAGGATTTTCGACTGTCCGTTCTTCCTTTGCTGAATCTGCAAAATGAATAAGTGTCTCTCCACGAGACTCGTTCACCTGCTCTCGAGCATGCTATGCTTCTTGAAAGATTTCAAGGCACTTGTCTAAACTGTTCTTCAGCAACTCAGAGGCCTATCCTTCCTGATCTTCCGTACGACTTCAATCTTCCTGGAAACCTCTTGCACGCACTCCTTGCGACAACCCTTCAACCTTGACTGAGTGTTGAAGTCTCTTGACTCTGCGCACTCCTGCAGCAACAGTCTTTCAAGCTTTATTCAGGTTCGCAACCCTGAGGTTTTCCCTTGGCCTGCACACTCCTTGCATGGCGCTGTGCCTATCTGCACCTTCGAGGAATGAGAACAAGAGCTGTATCTAATTGAACCCTTCCGTCAATGCACTCCTTGCGGTCGATTCGACTACACTCCTTGCAGGAATTCTCTGGCTCAATTAGAGAAACAATTGAAACTCATTCTATCTCCCTCTCAGACTTCAATTCAACCATGAAATCACATACACAACACATAAAAGCAAATGTATGACATGAAGCAAATATTCATGAGAATAACGTCAATACATAGAGAAACCACACAAACCATGCATTTGAATCAAAGCTTTCTTCTATTAATTCAAATGCCTGTACATGGGTGTTCTTCATACAACTCTCTGCTTTCTCTTCTCTTCTTGCTCCTGTTAATTAATTTTTACAATGATACAATGAGGGTGTCTATATCCATTTTCCCTCTTGGACTCTAAGCTATCAAATCTAGAATTAAAATCCTATCTACCAACATTAACTAAATTAAATGTTGTCTATCTACCTAAGGAGGAGAGCTATCCGCTCAAGGTCAATTACAATATACAAGTGCACCATCTCTTAAATGAGTCATTTAAGATCGCACAACAATTCCAAAGCATTTTCAAAATTTGTGCTGGCTTGTCCAGCTGTCCTCCGCTTCCGCGCTGGCTCGCTCGATGTGTTGGTGATGCTCCTGCATCATACTCCCTCACTTGAAAAAAATCATGGGCTCCTGTCCATGAGCTCTTGCACGGTCCATCCATGCTTCTGTATTTCTGCTTCACTCTCCTAGCTGGCATCTTCCACTGGATGATTCTTCCACTTGACCAGATACTCGAAGTATTCTTTCCCCCTGGTCTTCTTACTCATTCTCTTGTCCAGTATGCATTCCATCTGCGGATTTTCGGCAACTGGCAATTATTTCATCCACTGGATCACTGGTAGCCTATCTCCAGTCTCTTCTTCTCCAGCCCTGTATGGGTATAAATCTACGATATTGAATATCAGAGATATTTCGATGCCATCCGATAACTCGATCTCATAAGAATTTTCTCTGAATTTTCTCAAGACCTTGCATGGACCGATTTTATTCATCTTTAACTTATTGTATGTTCCCCTCAGGAACCTTTCTTTCCTCAAATGTGCCAGAACTAGATCACCAACTTCAAACTAAAGTTGTCTCTGATGTTGATCTGCTCTGCGCTTGTATTCCTGGCTTGTTTTCAGCAACCGCTCCTTCACCCTACTGTGAAGTTCCTTCATTGCCTAAGTGAATTCCTCTGCACTAGCACTGCTAGTAGAAGTTCGTTCTGAATCCCTCAGTTCAGAAACTCCTCTCGGCTGCACGCCATACACAATCTGAAATGGACTTCGGCCCGTGCTCCGATTTACTGAATCATTGTATGCGAACTCTGCCTGTGGCAATATGTGGTCCCATTGGCTGTGGTGCTCTGTCACCAAGCTTCTCAGCAAGTCTCCCAGACTTCTGTTTGTCCATTTGTTTGAGGATGATAAGCTGAACTAAATTCCAAATTAGTTCCCAGGTTCTTCCATAATTTCCTCCAAAAATTCCCTATGAATTTTGTATCTCTGTCCGAAACTATGCTTTTCGGCAGTCCATGAAGCCGAATGACCTCTTTGAAAAACAGATTTGCGATGTGAGTCGCATCGCTGGTTTTCTGGCATGGGATGAAATGTGCCATCTTAGAAAACCTATCCACTACCACAAAGATTGAATCAACACCTCTTTGTGTCTTTGTCAAACCCAATACAAAATCCATGCTTATCGCCTCCCATGGCCTCTTTGGTATGGGTAATGGCTGATAGAGTCCTGCATTCTGCTTCCTTCCCTTTGAATGATGGAAAATTCGACATCTGTCAACGAATCTCTTGACATCCGCTCGCATCCCTGGCCAAAAATATGACCCATTTAGCTTAGCGAATGTTTTGTCATGGCCAAAGTGTCCTGCTAATCCACCACTGTGCTTCTCCTTTAACAGGTTCTCCCTCATGGAGCATTTCAGAATACACAGTTGATTGCCTCTAAACAACAATCCTTCCTGGATCATATAATCTATCCAAGGACTCCTATCTCTGAGAACTGGATTCTTAGTTGCTTCATACGCTTCTGCAAAATCTGCATCACCTGCATACATGTCTCTGAGATTTTCAAAACCCAATGTTTTGACTCGAAATTCCTGCAACAACAAACACTTCCTGCTCAAAGCATCAGCCACTTTGTTAGCAGTACCCGAAATGTGTTTAATCACAAATGTGAAACTTTTCATATACTCTACCCATTTTGCATGTTTCTGATTCAACTTCTCATGTTGAGTCACAAACTGTAAGGCATGGTTATCACTATACAGTACAATATCTTTCGGGATCAAGTAATGCCTCCACTTCTTCAATGCTTGTATAATAGCATAAAACTCCTTATCATACGTGGAGTATTTCAACTTTGCCTCATTCAGTTTCTCACTGAAATATGCAATCGGTTTGTCCTCCTGACTCAAGACCGCTCCTATGGCAAACCCACTTGCGTCACATTTCACCTGAAAGGTCTTCAGGAAATCCGACAATACCAACACTGGTCGTTCTGTAATATTCCGCATCAACAGATTGAAGCTTTTTTCAGCCTCTACTGTCCAGTGAAAATATTTATGCCGCTTCTTCACTGTGTCCATCATTTTTGCACTGATTCCACTGAAATTCCTGATGAACTTCCGGTAGAAACCAGCCAAACCATGAAAAATTCTCACCTCAAATACATTTCTCGGTGATGGCCAATTCTTAATCACTTCTACCTTATCTGGATCCATCCTCAACTCATTTGCCGAAATAACAAAACCCAAGTAAATGAGCTCTGTCTTCATGAATGGGGACTTCCTCATATTTATCAACAACTTCTCCTGCTATAGCTTCTTCATCACTATAGCCAAATGCTTCAAATGTTCAGCCACTAATTTACTATAAATCAGTATGTCGTCCAAATACACAATGACGAACTTCCCGATGAATTCCCTCAGGACTTCATTCATCAACCTCATAAAGGTACTCGGTGCATCTGTCAAGCCAAAT
>SNQJ01S0065404.1:0-16347 GCA_010110895.2 Picea sitchensis | reverse complement strand
GTCCAGGATGCGTACTAGTTCCACCCGGAAATCCCCTTCACTTTCCACCTAGATCACAATCCAATCAATTATGTGGTTAGGGTCATGAACTTACTCATTTAATAATGACACATGAAATACATTATGCACTCTCATGGATGCAGGAAATGATAATATGTATGCAACTGGACCTATCTTTTCTAAGATTTCAAAAGGTCCAAAATATCTTGTTGCCAACTTCGAGAAACTTCCTAATCTTAGCGAACTTATTTTTTCCTTCACTTTTAAAAACACATGTTCACCCACTTTGAAATCTCTAAAATCTTTATTCTTGTCTGCATAAATTTTCTACATGTCCAGGGAAGCCTTTAAATTCCACTTGATCTTTGTCATTTTCTCTTCCATTTCCTTCAACAAATCTGGACCAATAACCGCTCTGTCTGTTGGATTATCCCAACTCACTGATGTGTTACACTTTATGCCATACAATGCTTTAAGCGGTTTCATTTTTAATGAGGCCCGATACTCATTATTGTAAGAAAATTCAAGTAAATGAATATAATCATCCCACCTTGATGGTTGATCCATCACATACATCCTAAGCATGTCCTCAATTATTCTATTATTCCTCTCTGTTTTCCCACTTGACTCTAGGTGATACGATGTACTGAGATTTAGATCCATCCCAAATGATTTAAACAAACCCTTCCAAAAATTCAAAGTGAATTTTGGATCTCTATCTGAAACAATTGTCTTAGGAACTCCATGTAGCCTGACAACTTCCTTCATGTAGATCTCTACAATATTTGTTTCCTTGTGTGTTGTCTTCACTGGAATAAAATGTGTTGCCTTAGTAAATTTATCCACCACTACCATGATGGAATCATGTTGCTTCATTGTTCTAGGAAGCTTATTAATAAAATCCATTGTATCTACTTTCCACTTCCATTCCAAAATGGGAAATGGATGCAATAACCTAGTTGGATGTCTATGTCGAGTCTTCACTTTCTGACACTCTAAACATATGGCTATATAATTAGCCACTTCTTTCTTCATTCATGGCCAAAGTATTGGCTTCTCACAACTACAATTGGCTCCTGATATCCTGGGTGCCTAACATATGGAACATTATGCATTTCCCTCATCACTTCAATTTTCATCTCATTGGAATTTGGCACATATACTTTGCCTTTGTACATGATAATTCCATCTTCTTTCAGCTCATAATATTTAAATGTTTGTTATAAATTTCCTTGCTGGAATGTTTCATTTATTTTCAAATAATGATGATCTGAATTTTTTGTTGAAATAATTTTATTTTTCAGATCAGTCATATACATGTTGATGGTTGCAATATGCATCTCATGAGATCTCCTACTGAGTGCATCAGCCATTTGATTTTCCTTGCCTTTGATGTGGTTAATTTCAAAATCATATTCACTCATAAATTCAAGCCATCTAGTTTGTATATAATTTAATGTTGGCTATCCAAACAAATGCTTCAAACCACAGTGGTCTTTCCTTAGCTCAAATTTTCTCCCCATGAAGTAATGTCTCCATATTTTTAATCCAAATATAATTGGTTCTAATTCCAAGTCATGTGTAGCATAATTCCTCTTGTCCTATTTTAGTTTTCTGGACTCATAGCATACCACATGATATTTTTGTGTGAGGACTCCATCGATCCCTTTCTTGCATCCATCTATGCACACAAAAAAATCTTCATTCGGATCTACAATCTTCAATATTGGCACACTTGTCAAGATGTCTTTCAGCTGCTGAAATCTCTCTTCACAATTGGAAGTCCATTCAAATTTCACTCCCTTATTTTGCAAAGAAGTGATTGGGCTTGCAATATTTCAGAATCCTTTTATGAATCTTGGGTAATAACTTGCAAGACCCATGAATTATCTGACCTCTATCACATTTCTTAGTGTTGACCATCCTCTAATGTTCTCTATCTTCTCAGGATCCACTATTGTCCCTTCTGCTGAAATAATATGCCCCAAGTAGTGGATATTCCTTTGATAAAACATGCACTTGATTATATTGGCACACAATTTGTGCTCTTGTAAAACTTGCAACACCATTCTCAAATGTTTATCATGTTCTTCTTTTGACTTAGATTAAATGAGACATATAACATCTAGGAACACAATTACAAACTTGTCAAGGTATTCCCTGAACACTCCATTCATCAAGAAGATAAAACAAACTAGAGCATTTGATAGTCCAAATGGTACTATTGTGAATTCATAATGTCCATATCTTGTCCTGAATGTTTTCTTGTTGATGTCTTCTTCCTTTATCCTCATTTGATGATAACATGATCTCAAGTCAATCTTGTAAAATATTCTTGCACCTTTTTGTTGATCAAATAAATCATCAATCCTTGGAAAAAGATATTTGTTATTTATGGTGACCTTATTTAGCTATCTAAAATCAATACAACGTCGTAAGGTTCCATCTTTCTTCTTCAAAAAAAGAATTGGGGCACCCAAAGGTAGCACACTTGGACATATGTACCCCTTCCTTAACAGTTCTTCAAGCTGCATCTGCAAGTCTTTCAACTCTGGCGTGCCCATACGGTATGGTGTCTTGGGAACTAAGGAAGATACTTTCACCAAATCAATAGAGAAATCAATGTCTCTGTTTGGTGGAAACCCTAGGATTTCTCAAAAAACATCATCAAAATCACTTAAGACCAGATGGTCTTCAATGCGTGCCACTTTATCTTGGGTTGCCACCTCCATATGGGCTACAAAAATATGGCATCCCTTCCTGAAACTCTTTTTCACCTACATAGATAAAATTTATCTAACAACTACACCTCTTAGAATGCCTTGAACCTTGTGTTTCTTACCTTCTTCATCAAAACATGTGATTTTCTTGTTGTAACAGTCTAACACAGCATGGTGTTTTTCCAACCAATCCATGCCAATTAGACAATCATATGAACCCAATGGTATGATATTCACATATACCTTTGTGCTAAGTCCAGTCATGTCTATCGAACAATATTTAACTAGCTCATTAAGGAGGATAGATAACAGTCGTTGATCATGGATCATCGCCAAGGGATTGGAAATCGACGGGCGAGGTGGATTGCGTGGCCAGAACTTACTCTGATGTTAAAAATCTGAGAGCATGCCGCAATTTATACCACGGTTTTAATAAAGTGATGCGTGGCAGCTGGAGGTGAATTGCGGGGAAAAAAGAGGGTTGGCCTAAAACCACTTTTGTCCACGCTCGCAATCATAGTTTTCCATGAGGTCGTATCCTAGGGCCATATGAAGGAAAGGGATAATGAAAAAGGGGCTAGCGCCTAAAACAAAGAGTTTTGGAAGAGCGCAATAATAGCTTGCGGGTTTGTCAGGACCTGCACACAGAAGGAAAGGGGACCTTTTTAATATTAATAAGGGTCTAACAAAGGCCCGAAGAGTCAATTCGACTCAGAAGATTGAAATATCCTTTGAACGAGAGGTCAACAGACCCCACTGAGGTAGGGGAACTTCATCGAAAGTGCTCAGGGAAGAAATAGTCATGTATAGTGACTACAATGAGAGAACAAGAAGATTCAGGAATTCAGAAAGAATTGAAGACTTTTGAATTCAGCAAGGAAAATTTGCACATGGGAAAGAAGTTGTTGTAATTTCGATGGCAGCAAGTATTTTATGGCTTGTTGGGTCAACCAGAGGAAATCATGCTTGCATGTTTGCAAGTGTTTTTGGTGATGTTGTTGCATAATGAGTGAAGTAACAGAGAGCTGAAGTGTTGGTTATAAGTTTGATAAAAGAAGCATGAAAGATTCTACTGCCATCAGACTTTTAGGTAGTATAAAATTTATTAATGGAAGTCATGCAGGTATGAGTTTTTATTACTCTTTTTTCATAATTGGTGAAAGGAAATTTAGATAAGAATTTCCTCAGCCAGAGTTATTTTATAAAATCACATGATTATTATTGAATGCATACCACTAGATGTGGTAAAGGATGGAGGCCTATATTAATTCAAATCTTTTTAGCTTCTGAATGCACACACTGACATAGTAGAATGTCATGTTAATTTGGTTGTGGGGTAACAACCAAAGATTTAAAAGATAATAACTTGTTGTAGGAATGAATGTCAGTAAGCTAGTCATGTATGAGACCAGGACCTGGTTGGATATGGCAAGGTTTGGATATGGAAAGGTTATGAGCCACACAGGTACTAAAAGCTTCCTAATTTTAAATAAAACTTGGGCTGCAACCTTTTTTATAACACTGATGAACACCACAAAATTATATTCTTGGTGTAGTGTTTGGGTCGAAAAGGAAGGCATCCAATTAATTGGGAAGACAATAGGAAGTGTGTGGAGAATGTGTCAACACATTGGCAAGAATTCCAACTTATGGATGGTGAGATACATGACTGAGATAAAGAGCATTATGTAATTCAATGCATGGTGCATTGAATAAGTATGCATTTAGAATTGTACTCATGCATATTAAGCGATAGAATTCTATACTAAATATATTGATTGAATGTGTTTGTAAGTACATGCATATATATTATTTCATGGAAATTGTCAGGTTGTTGATTACTTCCATAATTATGCCCTCACCAATCCCAAGGTTGTGGAGTAGATACATTCTGCGGTGGCTAATTTGGCCAATTCCATTGTTGTTGTTGAGGTTGTTGTTGTTGTTGAAAAAGGGGGTAATAACTAGAAGGTTGTGGGGTTGGATCCTGATACATGTTTTGATTCCTAGGTTGCCATGGCCTCCTAGGTGGATATGATGATTCTGGAGCCTCCCCTCCCTTGTATATAGCTTGTTGATGGGAAATCCTCTGTTGCATGGTTATCAAGGAAAATTCCACATACGAAAATATTATCCAAAGGACATTCCCGCCAAGGATGTCTTTTCCTACATATGAGACAATATATGCCTAATACAAGGTCTTCATCTTCCTTCTTTTTCTTAATTTTAAGAGTGTTTAACTGAGAGCCAATGGTACTAAGGATATCAATTTTGAAATTTTCCAGAAGATTGCCTAGTTCACTCCTAGTAACTCCTCCAGAGGTAGTGGCTTTAGTGTTTCTATTAAGAGGTTCTCTCACACTCTTTATTGTTTTCCCCCTACTTCTCGAATAGGTTCTACATAACTCACTAATTTCTTCGAAGGTTTTCTGGTAGATGTCCCCTGAAGCCATTAGATTAAGAGTATCTATATATTCTTCCAAAACGCCTTTTAAAAAAAGAGTTTTGATGGCTTCATCTTGGAGACCATTATATTTGGATTTTTGGAGAATATATATAATCCTTTCCAGGAAATCCTCGAGACTCTCTTCATCATGTTGTTGCATTTTGAAAATATCGTTTCGAGAATCCTTGGGTCTACAGTAGTCTTGGTATTTCTTTAAAAATGTTGCTTTCATATCCTCCCAAGATCTAATATTGTACTCTCCTAAACCCATAAACCATCGTAATGCAGAATCCTTTAGAGTTGCAGGAAAAAACTTCAACTTATGTGCATCCTATAGATAGTTGTAACTTATGCAGCGGATATCAAACTCAAAAAGGAAGACATTTGGATCTTCACTACTTTTCCCATAAAAGGTCGGTAGTGCAGAGGGTGGAATACTTTTCATATTGATATTTTGAACCAGATCCAAGATTGGGAATCCAAAGGTAGGTTTTGGTCTCGGTTCATTTTTTGCTTGTTCTTCCTCCCCATGCTCATTATGAGGTTCTTCTCCCTCTCTTCTCTCAATTTCTCTATTTCTGTTAAAAGGTTGGTCGAAGATTCTATATGCAATTTGATCTTTCTTCGGGGAAGGCGTGAAATCCCACCTTTCTTCTTTTGCAATGGAATTCCTTCTAACAAAATATTTATCACCCAATTGGATAACTGGATTGTCCGGGGATCCTATTACTTCTACTCCAACAATTGTGGTATCTACCTATGAAACTATAGGATTAATGTTCTCAAGAAGAGCTTGCACTCTCTTAGGATTAACTAAATCAACCCAATTCGGATTACCAGGAAATTGTTTTCCAGAATAGGTGGTATCACCTAGTTTTAGAGGTGTAATCAGTGTCAATTGAAGTTCTTCAGATATTGTATTGTCACCTTCTAGTCCAATTTCGGGTGTTTCTTCTTCTAATCCTATGTTTCCTTCAATAGTCTCCTCAACCAATATCTCGATTTCAGTTTCTATTGCTTTTTGGGTGGAGGTTTCTCCTTTTTGTTGTTGTTACTCAGAATACCTATCTGCAGATGTGGTGACAGAACCCTGTTGCCCACCAAAAATATTTTTTGGATATTTTTCTTGTTTTGAGTTTCCCCTAAATCTACCTCTATTATCTCTATTTCTCATGAAAACATACTATAAAAAAGAAACTAATAAAATAAAGACTAAGATTGAGTTTCAGAGGAACCTATGATAACAGATGTGCAGGTTCTTACCTCTCGTCTTACAGCTTCTCCTCCGTCAACCTTCTAGAAAACACCACACCAAACCAAACATGTCAAAAATAATAAAGCCAACTATCTAACTTACCTTTTAAACAGCTCCCCGACAATGACGCCAAAAATGTCAAGTAAATTACATCACTTTTCTAATGACCTGAAAACATTAAATTGTCATACCAGGGTTGGTAATCTTAGAGCTGCTACACTATATGTGCAGGTAAGAATTTTCTAAAAACTATTCAAAAGAAGCAAATTTACTCTATCTATAAAACCCTCTACTTTTAAAATGCAGGAAAGGATATTTAACCATTAATTTCACCTATTCTATTTTAACCATCCACTGTCTACAACTAATGCTAAGCAAACCATTTAATCTATGCCAAACTAAAGAAATGTAATTTAAATACCAAACATAACTCTAAGCTTTCCTTGAAATCATCTAAATTCTATCAGAACTCCTACCCTATTCTATAATCTATTAATTCACAATTCATCTATCAAAAATGCAGAAAAAAATGTTTTAATCTTGGGCACCAAATTCTTTTCTATTCTTTATTCATCTATAGTGTTGTGGGTGCTAGTGGAGAAATACTCTATGAATCTAGATCTAAAAATAAAGATTTAAAATTCACTTGTTCAAAAGGGAAATATCAAACCTGATTAACTTCTAATTAACTGAAATAATCATAACAGTGTTGAACAAGTACAAAACAAAGTAACTAGTGTGAAATGGGTACGGAACACTAACGGCAACTCCATTCTAGTTTTAAGTGTAAATCTATTTCCTACGAGAGGAAAATCCTATGAGATTGTACCATAAGGATAAATTTAATCTATGCTATCCTGATGTTATTTCAAAATCACAACTAACTCTTAAATCAAATTCACTAATTACCCACTAACTATAAATTCAATCTAAGTCACTAACTCTGCAATTTCCTTCAACTGACCTATGTAAAAGTAAATGATAAAAACTAATCATACTTCCTTCTTCGTTCTGGTTTTAAACTTACATACTACCAATTAAATTCATTGAAATTCAACTAACATGCGTGAATCTATCTATATTAACAAGAATTCAAGCGATCCAAGCCTTATGAATTAATTTAAAACCTATTTAATTCTACCATTCACTATCTCTATCCTATAGTTCAATCTACGATTTTGGCAAATTGATGATTCAATCTACAAAGCATAAAACATGGTTATTCAAATCTATCTGCCAACTATCCTACGCTCTGTGCACAGAGATTACTCTATAGAATTACAATGTCATGTGATCTAAATTATAACCAAATTCAATCTAACAGTTGCATATTTAAATCATAAAAAACATGAAACGATTTCTACCGTGATTATTTCTACAGAAAAGACAATCAACCTCTACTTTATATATCTACTATAAAATGGAGAGATCATCTACCTCTGCTGGTGGGACCTCCCACAGAGACAGAGATCCCTGTTAACGTTTTAGAAAAGAACGATCTACGCTACCATATCCATTCAACAACTATTGCAAAAACGACTAATCCATGTGTTCAACTTTAACCAGACATCAATTCAAAGAGAAAACCAACATCATTCTATTCAGCAAAAGTCTCAGTTGAGTTTATCAAAATCAATCGTTTCCCTCATACTGGGGCAGACCCATCATTTTATAATGTTTTTAATCCTTTTTTTTGGAACGACGATCCTCCATCTAAGCTAACTACCAACGCTAAAAATGGAAAAGCCATGCAGAGTATTAATTATATAATAAACTTGAATGGGCGATCTCATGACACGAAGTGTCATGAGATTCGCCTCTAATAACAACTTCCAGTAAATGCGTCTCTGCATAAGTTATTCTTTGAATAGGAGTCCAGCTTGTATGTTGAAGTGGCATCAAACTTTTATGAAGCTTCACGAGCAAAAAGGAGGCCGCGTCAACATGTGATAATCTGCAATAGAGTAGTCAAAAGAGTTGCATCCCAATATTGCATTAGTCCATTAATCGTAGTATGCATTCTTTTAATTAACATTCAAAAGATTAAAACATTTGCAAAATGTATTAAAAGATGATCCTTTTACCTTAGAAACATGGTTAGGCAGGGCAAAAGGATATAGGCTAGAAATGTAGCAAAATAGATAGATGCTTGTCAAAAGGAGATATAAGATGCTGGAAACTGGTGCAGAACAAGTGAAAAACAAGTCAAAGATATGCAAAATAGAGGTCATATTCATGGCCCAACAGAAATAATTGTTACTAACCACTGAAATGTGGTTAAATCGTGAAGTTGAGGACATTTCAGGGAGGTGTTAGACATTGCAACATGAAATTTACAAGTCAAGTAGTCACATGTGCATTGACTACAAAAAATTTTGTTGTTCAGAAAAAGAAGTAATGAACTTACATATATTACTGTGAATGTGCATATGCATAGAAGGACGAGTTGTTCTAGTTTATTAAATTGTTGGGTAATTGTGACTGAATTGCTAGGTGCAGGAAATTCTAAGATCACTACATAATATTGTGTACATATTGCAATTGATTTATGATGTACAGGAAATACTGACAATTGTTGGCAGTGTGAAAGATGAAGCCTTGCAGGAAAATGGTATGCAGTTTGGTGCTTGTGGAAAAACCACAAGGAAGGCTTCATTCATATATGGCAATAACCAAGAAGAATTATGAAATGGAATTTCATGTTTTGGGGAAAAAATTGAATTCCCTTTTGAACTAATTGGAGTTCCTAAATGAATTATTTTATGTTTTCTCATGATAACTGCATGTGGGTGATGCAGATGAGATGATGTTGATTAAAGTGGAATGTTGACTACAAAGAGTAGCTCGAGGAAGATGTCGATTGGAGACCTCTGGGGGCAGTTGGAAATCCTTAAGCCACGATGCTCTAAGATTCCGGTCCAACCTGTTGCTGAAGCCCAAGGAAAGGGAGGTGTAGCAGCCAATGGACTGAGTGACAATGAAGGTGCACACTCTTGGGGTGGTACAGGCATGTGGGGAAGAGAGACCATTGATTGGAGTGCTATTGAGGTTTGGTACCTTGGCCTAGACCATGTAGATATGGATTGTGGACCATGGATATCTTGGGAAGCCATTGCCCCGATGGAGTCATAGCCCTGTTCAAGGGTGAAAGGTCTTCTCAATCAAAAGATAAGTACAATTCTCTATTTATTGTATATTGTGTATCTTGTATACAGGTTATAATGTTATTAGAATTGCCTATATATACATATATATGCATTGCATATATGCTTCCACTACCTGCATCCATGAATGTACATAATGTGTTTCATGTTTCATTGCTTAAGACATGTATAACTGATGCTAATCATGTAATCGATTGGAATGTGATTCAGGTGGAGCAAGAAGGCATCTTGAAAGTGCATCCGGTGCACATACTGGACCGGAAAAGCAAGCAACTATGGAATTGAGTCATAGGGCTTGTAAAGGTCTAGTGGACCTGGTACGGTCCTGAGGACGCGACATGGGAGCATGAGGGTGCTATGCGGGCAGAATACCCGCATATTTTTTAAGATTTTGGAAATCTTGTTGATGTTGTGCAAGTAAGTTGCACTGAGGACGGTGCAAAAATAAGGGGAGGGGATTGTAATACCCCAAGGACGAGCCCCAGTTATATATATATGTATTTTAAACATGTTTCGTAGGATGGTGAGCCGAGCAATTGTAAGCTGGTAAGGTTATGTGCAAGTAGGTCGGAGAGCCTAGGTGTTAAAGGCCAGGAGCCTGGTTTGTATATGTAATTATGCACTTTTTTAATATAAAAGCATCGATGCGTGTAGACTGACCATGAAGAATGAGTGATGGGGGACTAAGTTTCCACAAGGTTGGGTAAGGGAGGAGGCTAAGTGTTGGTCCTAGGGGCTAATCTAGGGGGCTTACCTCTAAAGGGGATAATAATTTATTATTATTTCCTAAAAGGCTAAGGTGTTCAATTGACCAAGTGTTGACCCAAGTTCCTGTGAAAGGAACGTATGCAAAATGGAGTGCATGCAGCTCCAGGAAGATAGGTGTCAACCTGGACAAATGTTGTTAAAGATGCAGAATTCAACTGTGTTGGGGGTTCTCTTTCCATTCTCGACCCACTATCTAATCGTGAACCGGGGGCATCCATCATGGATCTCTGGAACCAGTAACCCGGGAGTCAAATCATGCTGGTAGTTTGTTGGTCATTCGACCATCCTCCGCATGAGTTGGTGCACCCATTCTTCCATACTTTTCCTGAGTTCGCTGGAATCCTTCCCGAGAAATCATTTTGTCTCTACGTTGGACCTCTTCATAATCCACACAACTCTGAAAATCAAACTCGTGAAGCCAACCCGCGTCTTTTGTGAAGCCTGAGAATCCCGTAAATGTCTATGTCGTGTTTGTTATAACTGTGGGTTGTTGCGTCCATGCAGTCTCTTGGCTGAGTGTGGCTTTTCATCATCATTTGTTCCTTGTTGAGCCTTGTTGTTGATCTCCTTGTCCTAGAATGAAGCTAAATAAGTAGGTTGTTAGGCCTATGTGCAACACTCTCTCTAGGTGAGGGAGGTGGTTGTGGTTGAAGAAGCAGGTTGTCAGGCCTGTGTGAAACACTCTCTCCAGATGAGAGAGGTGATTGTGGTTGAAGAGGTAGGTTTTCAGGCCTGTGAGCAACTCTCTCTAGGTGAGAGAGTGTGCTAGTGGAAGTGAGTTCTCCTAGAAGGGGTCCCGTAGCTACTACAGATCTTTGAGGATTCTAGTCTAGCCTGTTGCTGAAGCCCAAGGCAAGGGAGTTGAAGCAGTCGATGGACTGTGTTGTTGATTAAGGTTGGTTGTCATTGATGTCAACCCTTGAAGAAAGCCTCTTAGCACAAAGGTTTGAGTAATGGACCCAATATTGTTTGATGTAAATATGACTCATTATTGTTTTGTCATAGTTGATAAGAAGTAAATATGGATGAACTCCAAAGTGGTCCCCTTATGGTGAAAGCCCTCACAGGACGACGCTTTGTGGAGTAAGTGAACCCATGCTTAACTGTGGAATAATGAGATAAATGAAAGTTAATTTGTCAGGGAAAATATCCTAGATGGATAGTGCTTTTCATGTCATTTACGGTGGTATGTGGAACGACACATAATTCCTCACGGTTAGAGAGTTATGGCCATGAGAAGTTGGAGACCCCAGGTTTGGGTAATGGACCCAAGTTTGTTTGATGGGTAACGGTATGAGATATGATATATTTTCAGATAATACTATTCTATATGGATAGTACATTTCATGCCATTTCTGGTGGTATGTAGAATTTCACATAACTCCTCACGTTTTGAGAGTTATGGCCTTACGAAGTTAGAGGACCCTCATATGTCATCTAGAAGCCCCAAAAGGTCAAAGTAGTTAAAGTGGTTTAAGAGATTTTAAAAGGTAAATAATAAAGTGAAGTGATGAGTGTATTATAATTCAAAGTGAATACAAAATAAATTATTTCAATAATAAATTTAATGGAGAATTAGAAGTGGACCCAACCCTAAAATAGGAAAGTGGGCCAAGTGACCTAGAGATGTTTTTAAGGAAGCCACTTGGAGTATAAATAAGAGGCAAAGGGTCTCTCATTGAATCACACTTGAGAATATTGAATATATATATGGGTTTTAGGTAACCAAATGATATCTAAGCCGAAATTAGGAGGAAGAAAGGAGGCGAGAAATTCAAGAAGGGATAAATTATTTTGATGGTGCTTTCTAAGGTATGTTATTCTGAGGTCATCATTTTCAATATAACGTTTTTTCTATAATGACTCAGTTCCTTAAATTGTTATGCAAAATTAGAAACATATCAAGTATATGTGGTAAAAAAGAATCAACTTGTGGATCGTTGTATTTTAGGAGTTACACACCATGGAAAATGGCGTTTGTGGCCAGTCCCGAAACTAGTCAAAATCGGTGTTTAGGGTAAAAGCGTCATAACTTCTTCATAACAGATCCAAATTCAGTGAGACAAAATGTGTTGGTTATGGTATAGTCTTTGGTATGTTGTGTAACATTTTCAGATCAATTCATCAAATATTTTGTGCAGGGGAACGCTCTACAAGGTGATCTCTAGAATAAGATAGAATTCAACAGGTATGCCATTTTGCTATAACTCCTTTTAGAGAGGTTCCAAGTAGTGAAACTTGGAGAATTACATAAAACACATTGAATAACATTGTGTATAAGTTTCAGATCTTTATACATTACAGGTTCAAAGTTATGATTACTTCAAGTTAGGGGTTGTTGACTAATCCAAAACTAGGCATGTGAGACTAAAGAAAAGTTTGATGAAAATGCTAGTCTTATTTTAAAATTAAGGAAGGTTTTACTTGGGGAATGTGATCATATACACGGGAGTCTATTACAGAGCTACAAATCAGATTTTATGATGAAATTGATAGGGAGCTTTTGTTTGTGGTACATCTTGAGTACATGGTTGAGACAAGTAGTTGATGAGTTGGGCCTTTACATACATGATGTGTATAGTTGATGATGTTGGGTACATATTGATGAGTCATAGTTGATAGTAGTTGACAAAATGAAGTTGGTACATACTTGGTACATGGTTTAGGTGCACTTGTTTATGGTATAGGTTGATTACAGGTTGTTACATGGTTGATGCACTTGTTTATAGTCTAGATTGATGCATAAGTTTGATGCACTTGTTTATATAGATACAGGTTGATTACAGGTTGAGATACGAGGTTGGTGCATGGTTGATGCACTTGTTTATGTCTGAGTTGATTACAGTTGATGCATGGTTCAGATTTATTGAGTGCAAGGGTTTCTGGCGGTATATCTCATAGTGATAGTGTGGCAGTGGTTCCATCATTCTACTTCTACTTGGGGTGAGACGAGGGCAGGGCAGTGGATGTAGCCACTGCCAGGTTATGGCTGAGAGAACATTGGGGTTGTAGCTTCCCCTTACAGTTTAGCAGGAAGGAGGAGAGTTGGATCTTCTCTTAGGTTGTAGCACGAGAAACTAGGGGTTAGACCTCTTTCCAGTTTCTGTTGGAAAACAAAGGAAGTTGGTGCCTTGCTTCCAATGAATGTAATTCTTCAAGACATATAAGAAAAAGCATTATGTGGTTTTCTCGATTTGGGTTTCAGTAAAACCACTTGTGTACTATGTATGTGTGTGATTGTTTATTTCTTACTGCTCATTATTGGATAATAATTCTACATTGATATAACATTTGAAGAAAAGGATTATAATTATGCTATTCTTGATTCACCCCTCTGATGAAATCAACATGTGTGGCTTGATTGAAGATTAACATACTCACGGGGTGGGGCGGTATGTGGGGAATGAAAGTGTGAGAAAGTGGGAATAAGTGTCTGGGGAGAATCGCTTCCTCATAATGTGTCTTCACATTGACTTTGCCTAGCCTAAGATTCCCTTGCCCGGTGGAGTAGTCCCATCTCGGGGGTGACCTACTATTGAGTGATGGCTTGATCACGGTCGAGCTGGGAGGTTAAGTGGAAGATGCACTTGCGTGGATTGGTGGTGTTATTCCGGTTGAAAGATAAGTATAATTTGTGTGATTAATTTTATGTTATGCATGCCTGTGATGCTACAATGTTTATCATGTATTCCATGCGTATATGAATTACTGTCTATTACATTTGAATATGTATGGTAGAATTAACTCATTGTTATGTGTTTTATTTCGATTAAAAATGCATGTTATATGTTTATATGTGAATGTTCCATAGTGGTGGCATTACCCGGTCTCTGTCGAGGGCCTAGGATGCCTGAGTTTGGTATCACATCTAATTAATTTGAGTAGTGGCATTGCTCGGGCCAGTTGATGGTTTAGCGGATGTTACGGTCTCTAGTCTTGATTCATCTTCCTTGTGTCCCTCATCCTTGAATTTCGCCTGGGATACATTTTTCACTTTCAATTATCTCTATTAGGAAATATTTTAATCCTTCCATGATCTCCTTTTTAAACCATCCATCTTAATATCCATTATTTCCTCCAACTTATCTTAGTTGAATCCATCATCCCTTGTAATTCATCTTTTGTTATTGTCTTCTTTTCTAAAACATTTATGTCCTGTGCATTTCTTCACCTTCATCAAGTCCAAGTAGGACTATATGGAGCTTATTTAGTGTAGAAGTTCCTTTTTTTAGGTGGCATGTTGGCCAAGTATCACTTTTAAACCTTGATTTGGTGGTTCTACTAGGCGATCTTTCTTCTATTGTATCTAAAAATTTTCGGCCCTTCTGGGTACAATTTTTTTTATTTCTACGTCACGTCTTCTCTACTTGATTCAGGTCTGATCAAAGGTGGATGTGCCAAGTGGAAGTTATGACCAACTTCCCACACCTTGTTGATTTTTATCCCTTCCAAAAGAGCGTACTTGTAAAGCATGCCAAGAGTACAATATTTGATATTTGATTACGAAACTTGCATAAAAATACTCTGAGACTATCCATTATTCAATGCAACTGATCTCACTTAATTTGGATACTCATTGAAGAAGGTATCATTATTTTACTGAAAAACCCTGTTGGAACTAGTTAATATGACTAGTGGATACCCTATCTTACAGGTGTATCTACAAAGTAGGATGACCAGAAAGTTGAAATTTTTATCAAATCTACCTTGATAATTTCTATGAAAATCCTCCGGATTTGAGTGCAAGCGTCCTGAGAAAAAATGTTATAGCAAAATTCGGCTGACTAAATTTAGGATGATTCCCAAACCCTATCTTACCGCAGTTATATCTCTGAAAGTATAATGTATCGGGAGATGAAATTTGAACCCCATGTACCTTGATTCCTCTACTAAATATCTTACAAAGGGTTCAGCAAACGTTGTATAAAAACATTATAGTGAAAATTCCAAGGTGTCTCGAGATGCAACGGTGAAACCCCAAGACCTTGATCTCGATCCCATATGTTAAGAATTAAATATAAAAATAGTATAAAAAACCTCAGAATAAGTACTCAGCGTCTTGAAAAAAGAGAGAAATTCAAATAATAGAAGCAGCACTAAACCTCATATACACCACATAGAATTTTCAAATCTGAGATGATTCCAAATGAAAATATCTCCTTGGTATATGCTCTGGAACTAGGAGGTACAATTACAACTAATAGGCTAAGCCAAATAAATAAATAACATTAATAATGTAATATGCCCCAATTAAAGGGGTAATGTGCCACTATTAATGGCTTAACATTATAAGTACCAACATGTAAACTATAATAAGGAGCGTGGTGCTTGTTGTTTTGTTGTTGGCATTTAGATTATAAATAGAGATCCACGTGTTTTGTTGTTGGCATTTAGATTATAAATAGAGATCCACGTCATGAAGAAAACTAGTATGATTCTTTCCAACACGTAGATGAAGCAAACTAATAGTGATAAACAATAAATACCTATGTATTCATGATCATATGAATTGTAACATTCAACACATGATCATATGAGTTGTAACATTCGTAGCAAAGGAAGAAATAGAAACTGTGAAATTCTCATGATTCAATTATTAGCACGTAAAAACAAAAAAATGTTAAACATCTTGGATACAACTTCCATCATCTTATATACACATAAAATATATTTTTTTCACTAAACACTACCTTCCTCAAACCAACGAATGACTCATAAGGTAGTTATGACATTTTCAAGTACCATTTATAACATTATCTAAGTCCATACATAAAGAGAAATACAACTTAAAATGACATGTAACTCACTAAACCCAATATACAAAGTTACAACATATTTCTCAATAGTAACAAAATTCTCCAAAATATGTGTGAGAATACATTGAAGTTGTCATCGTATATTCTACACTTTCTTAAATCTCTGAATCTTTGTTGATTTTCCTATGTGTTGCAATAGTTCCTTATATCATCAACATATTATATGCTACATCGATTG